>OZ030007.1:136647754-136732754 GCA_964023405.1 Apodemus agrarius
CAGTTGTACTCTATTCCAACCACCCTCTCTGCCTGCCTGCTGCCATAATGAAAGAAAAATCAGGATGCTGAGCTCCTGTACCCATGGCAATGCAGTCTTAATTTATCATACACAACCTGTTATAGTTATGTTTGAATACCAAGTATCCACATAGTTAATGTTGTGATAAGTATGGTTGATGGACAATCTTCCAGACTTATCTCAAGGGAAGAAAACAGGATATTTATTCTATGTTAGAGTTGCCACTTTAGACTGTATATTATACATAATGCTTAGATAAAAGCTAATTTGGTGATCATGAGTTTCAATGTTATTTTATATCATTCTTCTCTATACTTTTCACAGCCATTATGTATAACAACAACACACACTGATACGGTGAATGATATAATTGAGAAGTTACTACCAATGATAAAAATATCTGTAAGTTATTTGCCAGAAACATGGGGTTAAAATTGAATTTTGTTTTTTAAATCCACATATGTGTAAATATAAACAATACAGATGAAACTTAATCATGATAAACTTACATTTCATATTGTTCAAACATCTCCTCTTGGAAATAAATGCATCTAAGATAATAATAGTCTAGAGAGAGACTATTGTCTTGGATTTCTTGGCTATGTTTCCATAGAAATTAAAGTCATAGCCCAATGGTATCAAGTTATTTCTACTCAATACTTGTACTATCTATAGACAATAAGGGTGCATTGCAATAAAGTGAGATTTATTGGTTGTATGCACACAACTGATTAAATATATGCCAATCTGAGAGCCAACAAGATCTTTCTTACTTCCTTACTTCATTTCATTCTTTCATTCTTACTCTCATTTTTCTCTTTATTAAAATTATATTTTACTTCCATTATGGTACATGATTCCTTTCCTCTCACATTCTTACTTGTTTTCTTTTTCTGTGTGTGGAGTTGTAAGTGTGCATGTTCTTATATGCTTGTGTCATTTTTTAATCTGTAATGTGCTTGTGTTTTTATATATTTTTCTCTCATACATATCCATATATTTATTCTTTTTGTTTTTAAATGTTTGTCTCTTTGTAATTCTTTCCCTTTCTCTCTCTCTCACTCTGTGTGTGTTTCCCTGTATGTGTGGATATTCCTCTCTATCACTTCCTGTGAGTTTGTATGATGAGTATCGAAGTGCCAGTGTGTTTCTCTGTCTCTATAGATCTGTCTCTGTCTCACTCTTTCAAGGAGGTTTGAGTGCCCGCTTGAATGGATCTTTGTCCCCAGTGTAATAATTAAGAACTCTATGGGAAAATTCCTTGGCTTTAATCATGAACCAACAAGAAAGTTCTAGTAATGATAACTCCAATTAGAGCATATTATCATTTTAGTCCTTCCTGAAGGTTGCTAACTATTTCAACAGAATGTTCTATTTATATTATTGATTCAAATGAAACCAGACCTCTGTGTGCAAAAATTATGTTGTGGAACTTCTTTACAGTACCTGGCCTATTTCTCAGAATAGACATAGCTTCATCCTCTCCATAGACTGGCAATCTCTAAAGGAAAGCCAATGGTTACATGTACTCCTAGGCAGCCTCAAAGCCTCTCTGTTTGTTGTCTATTTTTCTCACTGTCAATAACGTAACCATATCTTTCAAATGTTCCCTTAACAAGTCATCAAAATCATTGTGAGTATGTGACTCTCTAGGGACTATGTTGTGTGCTCATGTCAAATAAACATTCAATATTCCACTGACAGACTGGAGAGGCCTATGTGAGTCATCTTATAATAATATTGGTATTAGTGTTGATGGCTGAATGCATTTTCTTATTCTGCTGTGGATCAGTAGACCATGTTTCCCTCATTGAGGAAAGGCAAGTACCCAGGGATTTTCTCCTGAAATCATTCCTGATGACTCCAAACTGTGGTCAGAAGTCATGGCACTAATACTGGTCCTAATAATTTCCCTGCTAGACAGGCAGAAATTATAAGTAAAGAAAGTCACTAGATTCTTCACTACTCTACTGTCACATTATTTGTGACTGTTGGTTCTTTTTGGCTCACAGAACAGGGAAGATTACCAACTGTGGTTCTGTCCTGGCCACGAGGAAGCTCCAAGAGCACTCCAAAGTAAGTAACAGGGAAATGTAAGGAAGGACTAGCTGAGTTCAGTGGTCTAACCCTGAAATCTCAGTGTTTTCATTATTCAGTCTTAAATGTAAACACTCATTAAAACAAAATCACTAAACATTTCATTTATTAAATTCACAATGGATTATTATAGTCTTCAGGCACATGATAACATTTCATACCGAAACAGTCTGTGGTATGACAAAAAGTATAGCAGATACTTATGTGTTTCTCCTAGAGAAACTCAATTTTCCTTAAAAAAAAAAAACTCAGGAGATATTGTTTCTGGAAAAAATAATTTGGTAATCATTACAGAAAATCCTACTAGCAAAATAAAAAAGTTTCATTGATTCCCAACACTTAAGAGATAGCTCATAGGCATCCATTCTCCAGTTTGAGTGGATCAAATTCCCTGGTTAGACCTGCTCATGTATCAGAATGAATATGGTACAAACTTATACATCAGAGTAAAACAGTTACAAGCAGAGGCTAGTCTACAATTATGTTAAATCACATCCAAAGAACAACACAGTGTCTTTAAGGAACCTGCAGTCACAAGACATTTTTTCTTCTGTATCTGTGTGAAGATTTCTCATAAGCAGCAAGAAATTCAGCAACTTTAAAATACATTCTATTTGTTTTGCTTCGGCACATTTGGCTCAGGATTTTAAAACTGGAGCAGTGGTACTTTGGGGCACAAGTCCCTCAAAGTTCTACAATGTGGATGATGACATCAACTGTACATTGATTTTTGTGTTTTGTTTTGTTTTAAATATTCATTGCAAGCATCCATGAAATATATGGTTTCAGGATGTCCCTCACCCTCCCTAAAGCTGCTCCCACTCCTCAGAGGAGGATGGTAAAGTCCATACCCTGAGTCCACACTGGGAAAGCTGACAACATTGCTTCTGTATAAATTATATACTGAAATTTTCTTAGATCTTCTGCCTCAATACTCCTTCATTTTTGTTTTTATTTTCTGAATGGTCAGTCATCATGCCCCCTTTCCAAACTTTGTCTCCTAACTTGATGTATGAAGGCTGTGAGTGGTTTGTGGTGTTGAGACATCTGGCCTGTACACTGATTGGAGACCATTTTATTGAGAATTCACATCTTACAAACAAAAAGTATTCTGTTATGCTATGGTATGAAGATTTTGTTTTGTATGAAAATTCTAAATGTAACCATATCTCTGAGTCCATGTGAAATATGCAGTTTACATCTCCGTATGACCAGCAAATCTGCCACTGAATGGGAGATCATGTTCTGATGATTGAAGACTTCCTGACTGTATAAACTTCTATTCCTTCTATTGCATTTTTTAAAATTTTCACTAACTAAATTATTGCAAAATAAATAATAATAATGAAATGATCAGAAGCATTTTGATAAGATAGAAAATTCTGAGGTCACCAAGTATCCTTGCAAGTGTGATTTTTTAAAAAGCTAACAAAAGTTAAGGTTCTAATGCAGAAAGTGACAACACAAGTGACAGGAACAATGTCTTTTAGAGATCAGAGAACATGGTTATTCAAAATTTTCTCATGTATCATAAGAATCTGTGGGGACATTTTTATTAATTGGAGGAAACTGAAATTGGACTACTTTTATTTTCTCCAATATTTATTTTCAGGGTTTTAATACACTAGAAAATAACCTGCCCAAACTCAACACATATATTTTTCTTTATTTTCCTTTATGCAACAGTGTATTGCTAGTGAGTTCAGGCAGGTAAGGAACTCAGTCCTTATTATGTCAATCAAATAAGTGCTAAAAAATACAGCAAAGTGCCAAAATCATCTGTTCTTTTGTTTTTTATAAAACTGACCCAATAGCAATTCTTAGTCAGAGAAAAGACAAATGTGGTATGGCTCTTTATAAAGTAAATGTCTGCAGTGAAATATGTCAACTTGATAATATGTTAATTCTAACATTTGGAAGAGCTTTGTATGTCATGAATGTTTCAGAAATCTCAAGGACTTCATTCTCTTGTTATTTTGTCAGTATAAATTTCAATGCATGTTTCAACCTACAGACCATACCCACGTAGCTGTCATATCTAGATTTTTCGAAATTAACTTAGGTGGATCTGGAGTCTTTTCATCCCAATATTGCTGAAATCTTGCTCTGAGTGTAGCACGGACATTCTATCTGTTTCAGAAGCAAAGGCAAATCAAGACTTTATTCACATTGGTATCATCAGAAAGAGACAAAATCAAGGTTGCATACTTCCTAGAAAAACCATATCCACAACATAGCACACACTCTAAGATTTCTTTAGAGATGAAATATTTTAAAACAGAGGAGAGCACATCAAGCACCTGGATTTAATTCTAAATTTGTGTTTGTTGTTCTGACCCAGAGTTACTGTTTGTCAGAACACTGTAAAAATTGTTGTTGTGAGAAAAGAATTACTCTTACTGCTTGTGAGAAATCTTCACATACACAAACAAGAAAACAATTTAGAGACTGCAGTGTGTTTAAAGACACTGAATTGTTCATTGAATGTGTTTGGGTGCCCTCCCTAGGTGTAGCAGATTGGAGAGCATTTACTGCACCTGCTGTTGTTCATATAACTCCACGGAGAAACATGTTTTTTTTCTCATCCAGCTCTGTGATTGTCCACTTTCTTCTGGCTATGCATTTTTATCATCAGATTATAAATTTTCTGAAGTGCTGAAAAAATGTCTGTTTCTTACAACTTCATCCTGCCTCATTATTAGGCTACATTCTCCCAGGTCCATGTGTACAACTAGAGTATCAAAAACCCGTTGCATGTTCACAAGGTGTTGGGAGGAAACAATGGGAGGCCATTCCACTTCACTGATTAAAAGAAACCATGTCCTCATACTGTGAACAGAAATGGACTATATAAATGTGGCCTTAATCGTGAGAATACTATACTTGACAGACGAGTAATTGACATGCCTGAAAGAACTACTTAGAGAATGCTAGCCACCACACCATATTATCTGTGTGTGTGTGTGTGTGTGTGTGTGTATAATTTGTGTGTGTGTGTCTGTGTGTCTGTGTGTATATGTACACTGTGAAATATTTTAAAAGATTGACAAATCTAGACAAGTAATATGCATGTCTTATGATGTAAAAACCTTATTGATATTAAGACTAAAAAAGGCATGTCTTGATACTGTTAAAGTAGAACACAGAAGTCTGCCATACACATTGTCCAATGGGTCTAAATAAAGTGATAAATTGACTCCTTGATTTTAGAGTTGTCAACTTACACAACCTTAATTTATCATAATATCCATGTAAGTCTCCTAATGCTTAGGATGTACATTCTACATTGTCCTGAAAAAGAATGAGACACAAAATACAGCAGTGCATGCTAAATCCCATTTGAAGGGTTGCTCAAACTCATTAGTGTCAATTCCTATTCTCATTTTCTTCTCATAGGCTATGAGTATCCACACAAAATTTTAATGGACCACCTTCAAAATAACTTCAAGAGATGGAACTCAAAGATTTCCACAGCTTTTCCCATCTTGCCTGGGTTGTTTGTGAAAGATCTAATCTTGGATGGAGAGGGGCAATTTACCTTAAAGCCCGGAGAAGCCAGAAGCCAGCAGCAAAGTGAGTCCTCCATTTTCCTTCAAGTACCATCTCAGTTCTCATTTCAATTTGCCATAAAATATCAATTCATGCTCTCATTTTCTTGCTTAGGGGAGAAAACAAACCAAAACAAAATATGACCCAGTTCAAACTTGAGATCTCTATATTCTGATATCAGTCTAAGCTTGATTATAAGAATATTGCATTATTCCAAATAAGTAGAATGCATACATTCTGAGGAAGGGAAAATACTGCTGATGACAGAAATTTAACAATGGTTCCCCTAACAGCTCAAAAAAGCTTAAGAATGGGAAGAGTTTCACAATGACATTTGAAGACAATAGAAAACTATAGATGTGAATAAATGTGAGGGTGACTATGTAAACAGATATGACTTGTGGAGGCACTTCCTATACATAGTTTAGAGAACTTGTTCAATTAGATACCATTTATCTTATGATGAAGTGCAACTTAGAATCATCTTGTGAGATTTCCCACTGGATCATGTCTTAGAGAACACTAGATCATGTCTTAAAGACATTTCAAGAATTAATAACAGTACAGAGTATAGGGAAGAGGAATATACAGACATTACAGGATGCCTAACCCGTTACAACACAGATGACCTCAAACTCACAGAAAACCTCTTGGCTCAGCTTCTGAGATCTGGGTATAAAGGCATGTGCCACCATGATTTTCTCTTATGCAAGTCTTAAAATATAGCCTAATATACCCATATGGGAGACATAGACACTATGATCTCAAATTAGAGCTCCCAGTTCAAGAATTGGGGAGGCCAAGGACAGTAACAGAAATAGAGACAAGTTGTGTTGTGAAGTACATATACTGCTGTTCATTTACAGTTGCCCATGGCTCCTCACTCCGAAAGTCACAGAGGTGAACTAAAAATTTGGTACTATCATATTGCTTGACTCGATTACTTATATGTATAGCATTCAAGGCAAAAACAGTAATAACTTTGTATAACATAAGTATGGGTCATATGCAACAATATATCCAATGCCTTATGAAGCAATGCCATTATCACAAATGTTATAATACTGATTAATTTTTTCTGTCAATTTGTGGTGATGCATAAAGCATACAGGCTATAAAATGTGAGGGGTGTGCAAGGATCAATTACAACAAATAATAATTTCCCTTCTTTATTACATTCAGAGATTCAAGAAGGCAATGGGTATACAACTCCACAAACAGCTTCTAAAACTCCTCTTGAACCAATAAAAAAACAAATATTTTGTACTTACCCACCAATTGATTACTTGGACAGAATGCTGCCATCTCCTGTACTTGTGAGTTTCATTTTGAGTTTGTACACCTGCCCTATTTGACATATTTTCTGGGAACCTTTGTGTTAAGTAATTTACTTTATCAAACTGATAGATCTGTAGATAACCTATTCATGAGGATAAGATCCCTTTAAAACAGATATAAATCCCACTGAAATTTGCGTCTTCTTATTTATCTAAAAAGGAAAGGAAAGAGAAAAAATAATATTCCCATGATATTCACTGATAGCAGTAAAGACCCAAACTTGTCAGCTAGTTGGATGATGTGAATTTTTGGAAATCCCCTTCTGATTCTCCAACATTCAACATTTGCAGCTACCTTATAACTCCATAGTACTTCAGAGTCTACCTTAATATCATTGCCTCTTAGAGTATTCAATTTTATTATTAAAATATTTATAGACCTTTATTTAATATTATCATGGAATTAGATATACACATGTTCCTTGCTATATATTGATCTTTTTATACTACTAGACACTACTGGACTCTATGAAATTGCCACCTAATATGGCTGACTCTATTTTAAATATGGCACTATGTTCCCATTGGAAATATTAATTAACTTCAAGCGTCTATTTATGCACCATATCTGTGCCTGGAATTTACCTTGCATGTGAGCAAGTTATCATCTTAGATACAAGAGAATTAAGGCTCATTCCTTAGGTAATTTAGAGCACAATCTACTGTCATCAATGACTATAATGAGGTAATCAACTAATCAATTGAAATGTGAGAAAATGTGGAGTAAATCTCTGTATGGTCATCATTTGTACAGAGTGAAACCAAGGAAAAATAACTGAAATTTGCTTTGGTTCTTAAATTTGACAGCATCTTTAGATATAGGTAGTGGAAAATAAGAAGTCACAAATTAAGAAAATAAAAGTGTCAGTATGACAGTGAAAAAAGCAACGCTTTATTAAGAACACAAATATTAGGATTCATAATAGAGGCTATGACAGACAGGAAATAAGAAATGATTTCATCTGTGGAAGTGAACTATCCCAATCGTGACTTGGAAAGCTATGTCTGAGAAAATTATTCAAAGTAGAAAAGAAAATGTAAGAGAGCACCATTCACCAAAATTCTTTGCTGAATAGAAGTGTGATTCAATCTTGAGGATTATCTAATTACAAGAAACCTTCATGTTGCAATTTAGGAAAAATGGATTAGGGAATATAATAGACTTGAAAGGTTCAAGGAAAAAGTGAAATGTCTTCTTCATTCCTTTCAGTTGTAGCTATGCATCCATAATTTCCGTGGCTCTGATTTACCTTCACAGACATATTTGTACTTCAGCTGTTTGGATCTGACATAATAGAAGTTTGTCCTTATCCCACACAGGATATGTTATCCTTAATTGAGGGAAGGGGCCAAAGTTCAGATCAAATATTCAGATTTGTACCAGAAAAATCACACTGGTCCCTGAGGGATAAGATTTACACTGGACAACACATTAAGTGGAATGAAGAATCTGTGCTCACAGTAGCTTCCGTTTTAAAGGTAAGGAAGTATTTTGCATCACCAACATTCAGCATCACTCTAGAGATGCATCTGTGCTTTCTGTCCTTGAGAATACCAGATGATAGTTTCCTTGAACTATGGGCACATGACCCCTGGATAAGAGACATGGTTAGTAAAAGTCTCACAAGCTCAAACATTCATAACCAAGACACAGGTGAACATCTCCTCTTGGACGTTTACTTCCTTATATATCAGAAGGTCTTTGTTTTGGCATTACAAAAGTTCCCACTGATTTTACCCCTATTACTGTCCCATGAGAATTAATAGCAGAAATAGTAATATTAGTGGTAAAACTGTTTTACAAATTACATGGGTTATATCATACATACCAAAAAAAAAAAAAAAAAACAAAAACAAAAAACCTATTACCAAGACAATAGTACAAATAGCTATTACCACAGACTTATAATAGGATATGAAAGATCTGGATGTTCCCTTTGTCTAGTAGATAACATGAGATGCTTTTCCTTTTCAACCAAATATGAAGCAGCATTTTCACATTTGTCAGATATTGTCCTTTTAATCCCATGTCCCATAATCAAGAATGAGCCTACCTCCTTGTAAATTGTCTACCAGGCTTAACTCACCAGTGAGCAGCAGTAACTCTGGAGCAAATATCATTGTTTCATTATATTCAGGCCATGATCAGAGTTTGCCTCTCAGTAGACTATTGAGCTATAGCCTTAGACATCGAGAGAATTGGCATGATTCGTAACATTAGGCAATGGTATAGAATGACCCCCCCGCCCCACCCTCCAGCATGCCAGTATGTCTGCCTCTCATTGCCGGAATCCTGTGTCTACATTATGGGGAGGAAAGTGAAGGTCAGTAACTGGAGGTGGCCATGTGTTTTCACAGAATTTAAACATACAGGAACATACTGGGAATCTTCCATTTATCTCATTTTCTATGCTTGGTAAAACATGAAATTTAATTGTGGTATTTCCTGAACAAAGAAAGACAATTTTCTGACCTCAAACAAGCTGCTGCTTACAATTAATTTAAATAATTGAGTATTTCCACATTTCAATAAATGGAAGTGAAATTGTGACCTTCTCAAATATAAAACAAGGTGTTCAATAAAATCGGTCACCACATTCCATGTGAGTTTGTATGAAGAAGTGTGTATATATGTATATATTACAACTTTACTCTCTGTGAACTGAAGTACACATTGACACAATTAAGCAAACAGAATGAGGTACTTTCTGGCCCTGCCATTTTTTAATGGTTGACTGTTTTCAGGAAGAGCACGTGGGTTTTGTTTGTTCATTTTGTTGGCTTTTTATATTTATACTTGATTTTTTCCTAACTGTTATTATTAATATTACCTATTTATTTATTTATTTATCTTTATTTATTCAGTCATTTTACATCTTGAAGGCTGCCTCCTACTTATTTACCTGTCACAGTGTCTCTTCCCTTCTCCTCTAAGCAGGATATGGTCCCCTGGTTTATGCTTTCACCATGGCACATCAACACTCTTCAGGATTAGTACACCTTCTATTATTAAGAACTGTTTGTGAAGGGTTTCCATAACTGTCAAAAGCTTTAACAATAGCCCCTGCTCCACATGTTCTGGGACACACATGGAGACTGAGCTGCACATTTGCTACATATGCGCCATATGTCATGATGCAGCTTCTCTATGGTTTTTGATTGGTGATCAATCCTTGATAGTTTCCAATGGTCCAGGTTAGTTGACCATGTTGGTCTTACTGCTGAGTTGCTATTTCCTTCAGTTTCCTGAATCCTTTCCCCAACTCTTCCATCAGAGTTCTGAGCTCCAAATAAGTTTGGCTGTGGGTTTCTTTATCTGTTTTAGTAAGCTGGTGGGTGAAGCCTCTCAGAGAGCAGTTATGATAGGCTCCTGTCTGGATGTCCCACAGTGGAGCTGGTCTCCTTTGAGGCAGACCTGTGAATTGGAGTGCAAACCTCTGATTGCAGGTAGTAGTGTGGCCTGGAAGCCTGGAAAGGCATTTAGAACACACAGTAGGGTTATTTCACTGATAATGCAGCCAGAACATTGCATCTTTGATCCTAGTCTTAGGTAAGAACACATAGGCTTCACCCTGTAGTTTCTACTTTCAAGCCAAGTTTCTGTTTGGTGATAGGGTGGCAATTTCTTAAGGAAGTGGGGTCTCAAGTAGTGGTTTTCAGCCTTCCTAGTCCTGTACATCATGTTGTGAATATCCATAACCATGACTTCATTTTGCTGTTATTTCATAAATGAAATGTTGCTACTGTTATCAATTATAATCTAAATAGTATGGAATATATCATATGCAGGATACATGACCCCCAAAAGGATTGTGACACACAAGTTGAGAATCACTAGGCTAAACTCCTATTTTTAAACAAACATGTTTCTCAAATACTTTCTAAAATGTACACAGGCTATTAATTTTCTTGTTTTTTTCACTAACAAAGGACTTTATTGGAAATATACAAGGAAGCTTGCTTTCTTCAGATTTATATGAAAATTGGCTCAGTGTCATTGATGAAAAATCTCTGATTGGAAAAATTTCTTCTATACAAAGGTAATGATACAGTAATGACTTGGAGAACTGCAGAATGTTAGAATGAATGCATTTTGAAGGTTCGTAGGTTTGTATTTACAGTACTATAAACTGGAATGATGTCACATGCTAAGAGGTTTCCTTTGCTCAGACATGTATAGTCATTTTATAAACAGGTGCATTTCTCAAGCAAGTGTTTTGTACAATTTCTGTAATCCCACCACTTGAGTTTCTTCCATATTATAACTGTCATGGTCTGGAAGACTGCTGAACAGTTGTGTGCAGGTCATCTAAGAGTATTGCTTTGAAGACCTGCTATATAACTGTGTTCAGATCACCCAGAGTATTGGTTTGGGTATCTGTGTGAGACAAACTAAAAGATATGTGTATGTATAATAGCTGTTTTTTGGCACCTTAATGTTATTACCATGGTAATGTGAATGTCACATGTGCTAAATATATGTCATTGAGTAGAGCATGAAGCTAAGAGTGAGTTTGACTTTCCCAACTCTAACTACCTAGATAAGTCTGGTTCAGGTATAGCTGTGACTTCTGTGAATCATTTTCCTATATGATACTCAATGGAATAGTTTCTTAGGTAAAAGGAGCTTTGAGCCCCCATTCCACCCCGGAGTCCAGCATCTCTGCCTTACTTATAGCAGAAACTTTTATACCTGAATTGCATTGGGTTACTAGAATGCTTTCTGCTCATGGTGTTACAGAGTTTCACAAGAGTGTTAAATGGATTCATCCTACAATAGATATTAAATGTGTCCCCGTGTTGTCTGGAAAGATGGTTCACTGTTTAACAATACTGTTTCCATAAACAGAACACAGATGACTTGCAACAAGCTTCATTCATTCTATTTCCAAGGAACCTGTCACCTTCCTCTGGGTTCGATGGGTAGCAGTTATATGTTTAGAACACAGAAATTGATACATAATTTAAAATTTTTCCCACAATTCTATGAGATAAATTGATTAGCAGAAACTATTCTAAGCAATACTTAAGCTGTATATTCTTATTTCTTTTGAATTCTAATTATACTATGAGCTGGTTTTTAAAACATTTACCCTGATATGTCTTTGTATTCTGAGGTTTGTAAGTATCATTACTTGTCAGACAATCAACAGTACAATTCTCCTCTTTCTATGTACAGTATTTTACTGAGGATGCCACAGGCAAACTACCTCCTCCTTAAAGAACTCCTCCGTGTGCTATTAAAAATTAAAACATCTACCAGCAATAGCCTAGACACCTACAACTTATCTGTCCGCATAGCTCCTCATGTGCTGTGGGATCCGACATGCCTGAAGTCATTATTTGGATGTGACCTCTCCAAAAAGGTAAGTGGATCTGATTTTCCATTTGTAAACAAAGTCTTCATTGTGATGCAGTAATTGGGAAAAATGGGATAGGTCAATGATGTTAAAGTATATCCTAGGATTGCATTCTTCTGGACTTGTACTGTATGTTATATAATATTCTTTCTGATATTTTATCACTAACTCCTATTTACACATGAAATAATGCACGTTTGCATTACTTCAGGTACAGTCACATATACCTTACTCTTTTGTTTTCTGTAGTTCATACTTTTACTATTAATCCTGATGCATTTTAATTACTTGAATTATTTGCATTATATACTGATTGCAGTAGCCTACTCTATGTCCCATCCTCACAACAATTTCCTCCCTCACTTTAGTATTAATTTAAAACTATACTTAATTTTTAAATTTTTAAAATTTTGGGTGGAAGTTTCCAGGGGAAAGTTTAGATAAGGACAAACTCTAAAATGAGTGTTACTGAGTTGCATGATGAATACTTCACAGACACTCAACAAAGAACTTACATTTTGAAAAGGAAAAAAAGAAAACAAAAAAAAACAACAAAAAAGAAAAGAAATAAAGTGTCCTTTTAACCAAGTAGTTTCCAAAAATAAGTTCCAAAGGAAGGAAGACACTGTGGTGTTACTCACAATGGAGTAGGAAAGCCCAGGGAATACCTTGTTCAATTTATAAAGTGTCTTAATTTGCTACTCTTGCTATGATAAAACAGTGATGAAAAGCAACTTCTGGAGGACAGGTTACACTTCATGGTATAATTCCAGTTACCAGGTAACTACTGAGAAATGTCAGGGACTACACTGAAACAGGGCAGGAACCTGAACACAAGAAATGTAGCAGAAGCTATGTAGGAGTGCTGCCTCCTGTCCTGCACCTCATATCTCTCTTTGTCTCAATAATAGCTCCAGCGTGGCACCATCCAGGAAATCCGGGCCCTAAACATTCCATTGTTAATCAATACGATATCCCATAGACATCCCAATCTGGTGGAAGCATTTTTTCAACTAAGATCCATCTTCTCACCACCTTCTTTTCTCAGTAATTTTTATATTGCTTTAATAAAACAGCTAGACTAAAACAACTTATAGAAGTAAATAGTTATTTGGGAATCAGATATCCAGAGAAATTACTGTCCTTCAAATTCATGACAGAGGAGCATACCTGAAGGAAGGTAGAACAACCAACAGGAAGCAGAGAGCCTGGGGCTCTCATCTTAGGCAGCAAACACAAAGCAGAGAGAGTACACTGAAAATGGCACCTGACTTCTGAAACCTTAAATTCTAACCAATGACATACTTTCTATGGGGAAGCCAAGCAATTTCAACCACCCAAAAGTTGTCACAAAGATGGTGTCATATATAGTGATGCCTGGAATTAGTCAGTCATCCCATTCAAACCATCAAAATATAACTGCACCTCCTCACATACTCTGCAGGGTGTCACCAATTCAAGAAACCTGTGAAGTCATTAATTTGTTTCATTCTGTTATTCTGGCAGCACATCAGTTCTGAATTATTGCATTGCTTTAGTAGGTCTCCAATTCTTTGCAATATGTTTGAAGGTTGCAAAGAACTTTGTGTCTCCATTTCAGACAGAGACTTCATTTCACAGGTTCATATATGCTTGGACTAACATCTGTTTTTCTCACAATTTTGAATTTCAATTTTTTTTATCGATTTCAATTTGGTAAACTATGTGAAATAATAGAGGATCTTGTTTTTGCCTTGTGCTGTTACAGATATCTCTTATACAAATCATGATTGACAACTATGTAGATATATTTGGAGATGAGGACCATATCATTTGTGGCCATAATCAAAAGAGGTCAGATGATATAAAGATGTCAGTAAATACTGCTGGTAAGTCACCTGTTATAAAGTAAAGCCATAGATGGTCACAGTGGGAAACCTCAAATTCTATTATTGCAGAATGAAAGATTTCATCTGCTGCTCCTTAGGCAGAAGTTCCTACAGGTTAAGAGAAGTTTAATTAGCTATCAGATAGATGGAAGAATGACAATCTTCTCTGATTTCATAAATTTATATATATATATATATATATATATATATATATATATATATATATCAAAGAAGAATTAGAGCATATCATGATATTAAAGCATTGGAAAAGTTTTTTAAACAACACTTAACTTGTATATGATTTTATGAATATATACATTGGAATATACACAGGCACACATATGTACATATATACATTCATTTATGTATGACAAAGGAATTTTATTAGGCTCTGTATGAATTCCAGAACATTCCCCTTCTTCCCATGGCCCACAAGTCATGTATGATATCTTGGATATGAAAGTATCTTTAAAAACATCTCTTTAAATCAATTATTTGATTTAAAACTCCATTAAAATACTATAAGCTAAGATTATGTGCCAACAAGCTGTGCTATTCTCATACAAAAAATGAGGTTTGAGAGATAATCTTTCCAAATGCTTAGCATTTGTTACAAGTATTACGTTGCAACAGATCTACTACAACATGTATGTGAAGAATCTTAAAAGGCGATACCACTCAAAATCAGATATAGTGTTAACTCAAGTAATTCTTTTTGTAGAGTTGAGAAAATATACTGAAAAACTAGTCTTACTTGAAGTGGAGTGAATCTATAACTGAGAATGTTTGTTTAACCATGACTTTTTTATGTTTCCTTTGGCAGGGGAAAATGAAACAACATCAGCATAGAACTTTACACAATGGAATCATTTTAGTGACTGAAAAAGGTGCAGGTCATTCTATTTCAACCTTCTCTTCTACGTCCCTCTTAACCATAGCAGAAGAGATTGTTACAAGAAACAACTTCAGTTTTTTATTTACCACATTGTTACAAATAGGTTCACGTACTGTATTTTATGTTATGTATTAGATATTCTTAAATATTTTAATAAATGGTATTGAATTATGTTATTGCTTAGACTCCAATGTGCCTGATTCATGATTCTCCACATTATTTGGAAGATTGCATTTTCAGTACTCTCCTCCAATCCTGTTACTTAGGAACCTGTACTCCTGTGACAGATCCACTAGAATCACTGAAATGTTTTCTTCCAAACTACAAAAGAATGCCATTCTACAAAAGAAAAGAATGCCATTCTAAATACTGCTCAATAAATGATAGTAGGGAATTTATCTGACAAAATTTTTTACAGATTCTTAGAATAAAACTCTCCCAAGGACCTGAACCATAAACCACATATGATATACATGGGTCCAGCCAAAAGTGTGGCAGAGGAATTCCTTCTTAAGCATTAGTAGGAAGAGAAATCCTTTGTCCTGTGAAAGCTCAATAGATGCCCCATGCTGGGGAAATTTGTGGGGTAGTAGGTGGGAGTGGTCTTGTGGAGGGACATATTCTTGGAGACATGGGGCGGAGGAGGGGTTCAGGGTTTTAAGGTAGGGGTTATACTGGGAAAGGTTTTAACATTTGACATGTAAATCAAGAAGATATTCATTTAAAAACATTTATTTAAAAAAACCACTCCCCATGCGAAGTGTAAACATTTTTTAGTATTATAAAATTAGACTCACTCCTGTGCATTGTAGCAACGCTTATTTTAGAAGTAATAATATTTTCCTATTTCTGTGACAAGGAACTCTAGAAAATAATTTACATTAGGAAAAATAACTCATTATTTGAGTGCTCAAGATATCATCAGACAGTAGTTCTGATGTCAGGAGTTTGTACCTAGTGAAATCGTTCACCTATTTGAGAAACAGAGGATGATGAATGTTCATATTCAATAACCTTTTTCCTTTTATATATACCAGGAACCATGAAAGGAATAGTAGTTCCCAGTTGTATGATTAGTTTGACAATATAAGTTACTTAAGTATAGACAGAAACTAATGACATTAAATATATCCTCAGTGTCATGTCCAGAATCTTTTCTCAGAGTTATAATTAAAATTCCAATAATGATCAGCATTAATTCTCACACATAATAAATTTGAGGAGAATACAATTTTAAGAATAGACAAATGTTCAAAGTCTTTAGTGATCAGAGAAAGGCAAATCAAAATGTCTCTGAGATTCAACCTTACACCAATGGGAATGGCTAAGCTCAAAGCCTCAGCTGATAACAAAGGTGGCCAAGGATGGGCAGAAAGAGGAAAACTCATCCAATACCTGTGGGATTGCAAAGTGGTACAACCCTTCTGGAAATCATTCTGGAGATTTCACATAAAAATGGAAATAGATGTACCTGAAGACCCTGCGGTACCAATCTTGGGAATATACCCAAAAGAACCCCAATATTGCATACGGTCACATGTTCCACTATGTTCATAGCAGCCTTGTTCCACAGAAAATCGTCATACACGTGGAGGCTAAACAATATTCTACTCAATGATACCTTAGTCAAGGAAGAAATAAAGTAAGAAATCAAAGACTTTTTAGAATTTGAAAATGAAGGTACAACATACCCAAATCTATGGGACACAATGAAAGCAGTGCTAAAAGGAAAACACATAGCCCTGAGTGTCTCCAAAAAGAAACAGGAGAGAGCATACACTAGCAACTTAATGGTGCACCTGAAATCTCTAGAACAAAAAGAAGCTATTTCACCCAGGAGGAGTAGAAGACAGGAAATCATCAAACTCAGGGCTGAAATCAATCAAGTTGAAACAAAGGGAACCATACAAAGAATCAACAAAACCAGGAGCTGGTAATTTGAGAAAATCAACAAGATAGATAAACCCCTAGCCAGACTTACCAAAAGGCACAGAGACAGTACTCAAATTAACAAAATTAGAAATGAAAAGGGAGATATAACAACAAACTGAGGAAATTCAAAAAATCATCAGATCCTACTACAAAAGCCTATACTCAATACAACTGGAGAATCTGGAGGAAATGGACAATTTCCTAAACAGATACCAAATACCAAAATTAAATCAGGATCAAATAGATCATCTAAACAGACCCATAACCCCCAAAGAAATAGAAGGGGTGATAGAAAGTCTTCCAACCAAAACAAAAGCACAGGACCAGATGGTTTTAGTGCATAATTCTATCAGACCTTCAAAGAAGTCTTAATACCAATACTCTTCAAACTATTCCACAAAATAGAAGCAGAAGGAACACTACCCAACTCATTCTATGAAGCCACAATTACTCTGATACCAAAACCACACAAAGATCCAACTAAGAAAGAGAACTACAGGCCAATTTCTCTTATGAATATTGATGCAAAAATACTAAAGAAAATACTTGCCAACTGAATCCAAGAACACATCAAAATGATCATTCACCATGATCAAGTTGGTTTCATCCCAGGGATGCAGGGATGGTTCAATATATGGAAATCCATCAACGTAATCCACTACATAAACAAACTCAAAGAAAAAAAACCACATGGTCATCTCATTGGATGCCGAAAAAGCATTTGACAAAATTCAGCATCCTTTCATGCGAAAAGTCTTGGAAAGAACAGGAAGTCAAGGCCCATATCTAAACATAGTAAAAGCAATTTACAGCAGACCAGTAGCCAACATCAAAGTAAATGGAGAGAAACTTGAAGCAATCCCACTAAAATCAGGGACTAGACAAGGATGCCCCCTCTCACCATATCTCTTCAATATAGTACTTGAGGTAGTAGCTAGAGCAATTCGACAACATAAGGAAGTCAAAGGGATACAAATTGGAAAGGAAGAAGTCAAACTATCACTATTCGCAGATAATATGATAGTATACTTAAGTGACCCAAAAAACTCCACCAGAGAACTCCTATAGCTGATAAACAACTTCAGCAAAGTGGCTGGTTATAAAGTCAACTCAAGCAAATCAGTAGCCTTCCTATATGCAAAGGATAAGCAGGCCAAGAAAGAAATTAGAGAAAGGACACCCTTCACAATAGCCACAAACAATATAAAGTATCTTGGTGTCACTCTATCCAAACATGTGAAAGATTTATATGACAAAAACTTCAGGTCTCTGAAGAAGGAAATTGAAGACCTCAGAAAATGGAAAAATCTTCCATGCTCGTGGGTTGGCAGGATTAATATAGTTAAGATGGCAATCTTGTCAAAAGCAATATACAGATTCAACGCAATCCCTATCAAAATTCCAACTCAGTTCTTCACGGAGTTAGAAAGAGCAATTCTCAAATTCATCAGGAATAACAAAAATCCCAGGATAGCTAAAACTATCATCAACAGTAAACGAACTTCTGGGGGAATCAATATCCCGGACCTCAAGAAATACTACAGAGCAGTAGTGTTAAAAACTGCATGGTAATGGTACAGTGACAGGGAAGTGGATTAATGGAATAGGATTGAAGACCCAGAATTGAACCCACACAGATATGGCCAATTGATCTTCGACAAAGGAGTTGAAAACATCCAGTGGAAAAAAGATAGTCTTTTCAACAAATGGTGCTGGCTCAACTGGAGGTCAACATGCAGAAGAATGAGAATTGATCCACTCTTATCTCCTTGCATTAAGCTCAACTCCAACTGGATCATGGATCTCCACATAAAACCAGACACACTAAAACTTATAGAAAAGAAACTGGGGAAGACCATTGAGCACATTGGCTCAGGGGAAACATTCCTGAACAGGAATTGCTCTAAGATCAAGAATAGACAAATGGGACCTCATAAAATTACAAAGTTTCTGTAAGGCAAAACACACTGTCAAAAGGACAAATCGGCAACCAGCAAATTGGGAAAAGATCTTCACCAACCCCACATCTGACAGAGGGCTAATATCCAATGTATACAAAGAACTCAAGAAGTTAGACCCCAGAAAACCAAATAACCCTTTCCAAAAATGGGTTACAGAGCTGAACAAAGACTTTTCACCTGAAGAAATTCGGATGGCTGAGAAACACCTTAAAAAATGTTCAACATCATTAGTCATTAGAGAAATGCAAATCAAAACAACTCTGAGGTTTCACCTCACACCAGCCAGAATGGCTAAGATCACAAACTCAGTAGACATCAGGTGTTGGAGAGGATGTGGAGGAAGAGGAACACTCCTCCACTGCTGTTGGGACTGCAAGCTGGTACAACCACTCTGGAAATCAGTCTGGTGGTTCCTCAGAAAACTGGACATGATACAACCAGAGGACCCAGCCATACAACTCCTGAGCATATACCCAGAAGATTCCCCAGCATGCAATAAGGATACATGCTCCACTATGTTCATAGTGACCTTATTTATAATAGCCAGAAGCTGGAAAGAACCCAGATGTCCCTCAATGGAGGAATGGATACAAAAAATGTGGTATATATACACTATGGAATACTATTCAGCCATTAGAAACTATGAATTCATGAAATTCTTAGAGAAATGGATGGAGCTGGAGAACATCATACTAAGTGAGGTAACCCAGTCTCAAAGAATACCTATGGTTTGCACTCACTGATAAGTGGATATTAGCCTAGAATCTTGGGACACCAAAGACAGAATTCACATACCAAATGATGTCTGACAAGAAGAAAGGAGTGGACACTGGTGCTGGAAATGATCAAAGCATCAGTGTAGGGGAATACCAGAACAGGGAAGTGGGAAGGGGTGGATGAGGGAGGGGGGAAAGGGCATGTTGGACCTTAGGGGGGTGAGGAACCAAAAAATGGAAATGAAATGTAAATATAGAATATATCCAATAAAAATTTTTTTTGATCCAAAAAAAAAAAGAAAAAGAAATCAGACTGAGCACACCATGAAGAGCAGACCAGTAAGCAACACTCCCTCATGGCCTCTGCTCCACTTCCTACCTCTAGGTCTCTGACTTAAATTCCTTTATGATGTTGGGACATATAAGCTGAAATAAATACTTTGTTCTTCAGGTTGCTTTTAGTTATAGAGTCTTATCAAGCAATAGAATTTGGTACCAGGCCACAGAATAATGTTGAAGTAGGCCCGACCATGTTATTTTAGGAGGATTGTGATAGCAGTTGGACCATGAGATTAAAAAAAAATCACGTGGGAATTCACTCTATATACAAACACCAAAAGCAGACACTATTGGGGATGCTAAAAAAGGCTTGCTGAAAGGAGCCTGACATAGCTGTCTCCTGAGAGGCCCTGCCAGAGCCTAACAAATACAGAGGAAGACGCTCATAGCCAATCATTGTACTGAGTGTAGGGTCTTCAAAGGACGAGATAGAGAAAGGACTGAAGGAGCTTAAGGGGTTTACAACCCCATAGGAAGAACAGCAATATCAACCAACCCGATACTCCACCAAGGAGTACACAGGCTCTGGTTGCATATGTAGCAGAGGACAGCCTTGTCAGTCATCAATGGAAGAAGTCCTTGGTCCTATGAAGGTTTGATAGATGCCCCTGTGTAGGGGAATGGACTGTGGGGAGACAGGAGTGGGTGGGTGGAAGGGTGGAGGAACAGCTTTATGGAAGCAGGGGCAGGAGGAAAGGGATAGGGGTTTTCTGGGAGCAGGGGAGACCAGGAAAGGGGATAATACTTAAAATGTAAATAAATTAAAAATAAGTGAATGAATGAATGAATGAATAAATAATTTTATTTACAAAAGGGGAGTTGGGGGAAGCAATCGCATGCTCAGAGCTCACTGGACTGTTCTATGGGAATCCGGGGGATAAGAAGGCTGACAGTGGAGACAAGGAGGCTTGGCTTGTGAATTTTCAGAGGTATGGAAGACTTTCTCAGCACTGTTTATAAGAGTCTGGCTCTAGTCAGCCTGACCTAAATAATTTGACAAGGGTAGAATCACTAACACTGAAACCCTTGCCTTGTTGGGTCCACTGAAATTATCTGGGAAGTGTTTCCTCAGGGTCAGCCCACAGAAGCTGTGGTCCAGAGACAGTCGAAGCTGCATCTCATTCTGGCAGCCAAACTTAGCAGTGTTTAGAGTCTCTCACATGGTACTGATTTGGAAGGCATGAGGGGACCATGGAGAGCAGCTGAGGCTTGTCACCATAGGAAACCAGGACAGGCATGCAGACTCAGTAGCAGTAAAAATCACAGTCATGGAGAGGAGTTGAGGTTAGCACCATGTGACAGGGTCTGAGTCCCTGAGGAGGGCCCATGAGAAGCCATTGGTGCAGTGCAGTGGAGACCCCAACATTTTAGAGATGCCACACACCATAGGAGCATCTGCAAGGGCAGCAGCTGGTGTGGTGCTGGGCTGAACCTAGGAGATAAGCTGTGTGAGCTGCAGAAAGCAGAGGCTGAGGAGCCAAGAGGTCTTGAGTGAGTCCCAGATGATGCACTGAACTCCTAAGAATGTTGATTTTTATTTTGCTTTGATTGTTATGATACCCTGGTTCTTCCCACTTGTTGTAAAAACATTCATTTTGATTTTTCAGGAGAGCACAGCTGAGAGACTTTGCACTTGTAAAGAGACTTAAGAGTTTTACTGACAGTAGACATTCAGAGAAACAGAAATTTGAAAGGGACTTTGAATATTTGTAAAAGACTGATCGTTTAAAACGTTTAGAATTTTAACATCTGTGGGAACTTTTAAGCTACTTATCCTTTATTACTTAATATTTACATGCCATCTTGGGGACCAATGAGAAAGGAAAGATTCTAGTTGAATTGTGATATGGCATTTTGACAAGGGGATCACTGTACCTGTAAATTAATACCACACAAGCTAAAGTCATTTTGAAGGAGAATCTCAGTTGAGAAAATGCCCTGTCAGGTTGGCCTGTGGGCAGGCCAGTGGTGCATATTTCTTTTCTTTTTTTTATTTAAATTTTTATTTTCTATATTCTATGTTTACATTCCAAAGGATTTCCCCTTTCCCAGTTCCCCCCACCATACGTCCCATAATTCCTCTCCCCACCAACTATTCCCCAATCATCCCCCCCCATGATTTCTCTGTTCTGGGTCTACAAAACTGGATCCAATCTTTTCAGGCCCAGGGTCCTCTCCTTTCTTCTTCTTGGGAATCATTTGACTTGCTAATTGTGCCTTGAGTATTTAGGGCTTCTGGGCTCATTAATATTCACTTATCAGTGATTGCATGTCATGTGTATTCTTTTGTGATTGGGTTAACTCACTTAGGATGATATTTTCCAGATCTAACCATTTAGCTACAAATTACATGAATTCATTATTTTTAATTGCTGCATAGTATTCCATTGTATTAATATACCACATTTTCTGTATCCATTCCTCCTTTGAGGGATATTGGGGCTCCTTCCAATTTCTGGCTATTATAAACAAGGCTCTTATAAACATAGTGGGGCATGTGTCTTTATTGTATGCAGGGGAATCCTCTGGGTATATGCCCAGGAGTGGTATGCCAGGGTCCTCTGGAAGTGACTTGCCCAATTTTCTGAGGAACATAATTCTTGATTAATGATTAATGATTAATGATTAATGATTAATGATTAATGATTAATGATTAATGGTTAATGTGAAAGGGCCCAGATAAGTGTAGGTGGGCCACCCCTGGACTGTGGTCCTGGGTACCATTAGGAAACAGATTGAGCAATCCATGAAGAGGAAGCCAGTAACCAGCATTACTCCACTGCCTCTACTTCAGTTCTGGCTTCAAGTTTCCTGCCCTGACAAAGTTCTGCCCTGACTTCCCTGAGGATGGACCACAAACTGTGAGCTGAAATAAACCCTTTCCTCTCCTAGTTGCTTTTGATCAAAGTGTTTCACCAAGCCACAGAGCCACTAAGACAACTGTGCCTACTTGTTCCCAGATGGTTCAAGCTATGTTATAGCTCTAGGCTTCACGCCATCACACGCACACCAATGGTGCACCAATGAGTCGATCTCCATGGCAGAGATCCCACTGCCTGCAGGAATTTTCAGTCACTTTTTCCAAAGTGACTTAGTTCTCTTTAAAACCTGCTTCTTCTGAATTTTCCGTGTCAGTAGATGGCCTATCAATGCCACAAAACAGTGTTTTAGGGCTGGAGAGATGGCTCAGTGGGGAAGAGCACTGACTGCTCTTCTGGAAGTCCTGAGTTCAGATCCCAACAACCACATGGTGGCTCACAACTATCCGGAAAGAGATCTGATGCCTTCTTCTGGGCTGTCTGAAGACAGCTACATTGTACTCACATGTAATACATATAGAAATCTTAAAAAAATAAACAAACAAAAAACAAATAGTGTCTTAGTTAAATTCTTTACACTCTGTGTCTCATCATCTTAACTTTCAACATTCAATTATGATCACCTTTCCATTCTTCCATTAAAACTCTTTTGATACTGTATCTCCACAGTCACAGCTTGTTCTCAAAAATAAATTTTATTTTACTTAAAATTAATTTCCTACTTCTAGTAGTTTTCTCCCCTATAAAGGTATCTTACTGGTGATCTATCTAAATTTAAAAAATAGTTATCATTTCATCATCTGCATTGTTTTATAATTTATTGCTCTTAGAATAAAGCAAAAATTCACCCATCTCTTTATGGTACATACTAAGCCATTTGCAAGATAAAACCTCAATTCTGTCATTTGGGCTCTTCTACTCATGTTGCCTTTGGTTTAAATGCATTTTCTTTTTTTAAAAATTATTCCTAAAAGTTTATAAAAATAGATAAATAAAATTGACAAGTCAAACGATATCAAGTCCCATTCTGATATATTTCAATCTGACTAGGGCTGATCTCTCTCTCTCTCTCTCTCTCTCTCTCTCTCTCTCTCTCTCTCTCTCTCTCTTTCTCTCTTTCTAAACACTTTCTGAACTAACAGTTTATTGTTGTGGCCCAAATGCCTGACATAAGCATCTGAAGGGAGGAAGTACTTATTTTGGCTCATGGTTTGGCCCCATGTGCTTGGACAACATCACAGCCTAGGAGTTCTGTCAGAAAGCATTTCTCCCCATTATGGTAGGAAACAGAGGATACAGAAAGATGCAAGGGACAAGATAACATCAGATACACACCTTTTGTGGTCTTCTTCCCCCAGCCAGGATCCACTAAAGTTTCCAGAAGTCTCCCATAATTGTGCCACCAGCCAAGGATGCAAGGGCTCAGTCTGTCTGTCTTTTGGGAGAAACTGTGCATCCAAACTTTAACAGCTTCTTACTGCCAGCTTCTACCCAAACTTCAAATTTCAAATTAGATTGTCACCTCAAGAGAAGTTATAGCTATACTTTCCAATCTGTGATGTCCACAGACAAGCCACCAGCCACATACAGCTTACAGTGCACTTGAAATGTGGTTACTGTGAATGTAGATGTTAAACAAAAAAATACACACCAGAGTGTAAAAAGTTAGTAGTAATTTAAATAAACACGCATACATATGCAATAGCTTAGTAATAGTTTTATAGTTACATGTGAAGAATATTTGAACATATTGATTAGATTAAACTAAACATATTAATGGGAATTAATTTCAATTTTTAAAAAACCTTTCAGTCTATCTGTAGAAACTCAAAATTACATGCAGACTGTCTTGGATTCCCCTGACCATCACCCAGCCTAAACAGGAGGAACTCCCTTTGTCAGTGCTCTGTATTTATTTCTGGAAATTACAAGACTGTCAGACTGCATGCATCTTATGGACAAGGAGCTGGCTCTAACTGCCTGGAAATTCCAGAAGTAGGAATGCTCAAATAAATAGTCAACAAATTATAAGAAATACATTAACAAAATACTCAACCTTCACTATTTTTGGATTCTACATTTGTAGGTTGACATAAAGACACAAAAGAAAACCTCCAAATAAAAGTGCTTTCTCTCTCTTTTTTTCTATATTCTTTGTTTACATTCCAAATGTTTTCCCTTCTCCCGGATCCCCCCTCACCATATGTCCCATAAGTCCTCTTCCCTCTGCCCATTCCCCAATAACCCCCTCCCATTTCTCTGTCCTGGTACACCCCTACAATACTGGATCAAGTCTTTTCAGGACCAGGGCCCTCTCCTTCCTTCTTCCTGGGAATCATATGATTTGCTAATTGGGTCTTGCATATTCAGAGCTTCTGGGCTAATATGCACTTATCAGTGACTGCATTCCATGTGTGTTCTTTTGTGATTGGGTCATCTCACTTAGGAGGATATTTTCCAATTCCAACAATTTGCATAAAATTTTCATAAATTTATTGTTTTTAATTGCTGAGTAGTATTCCATTGTATAAATATACCATATTTTCTGTATCCATTCTTCCATAGCAACCTTATTTATATAGCCAGAAGCTGGATAACAGTGCTTCCTGTATCATCTATGCTGAGATCTAAGCTGAGGCCAAACACAGCAGTATTCCCTTTTATGGTTTCAGCTATCAAACTGCGCATACATGTTCTTTCTGGTCTATTTACTATGTTTTTCAGAGATTTGTTTTCTTATTTGCACTGTGTGCCTTCTGTTGATTTCCCTGCTTGAAATGCCCCCCCAAATACCATGCTGCAAAGTTTCTGGTCTTCCTGTGCACAAAGTTCTGTTGTGACAAATAGAGAAGACAGGTGTATAGATAAAATACCTTCAGGCTTACATTACAGTGCTATCAGTCACACAGCCAAAGTTAATAAATCCATATGACATAGTGTGCCTCTGATAGAAATAAACATAACAATCACTTGTTCACCGTGGAAATGTGGCTACAGGAACCTACAAGGAACCTAATACTGTAACTCTCCTAGAATCAAGGGCTCAGAATTTGCTACTTCAGTGTTTTAGAGTCCTCAGGAGAAGTCACTGTATTTGTCGAATTTAATAGTCATTTGGGTTTATATACAAATCTTATGTAAATATGGTGATAGACAAAGAAGTGATTATCTTTAATTCTCAATAACTTTCACAAGCAATATGATTCAGGGCAATTATCTTCATTGTCCTGGCCTTTTCCCATAATTCAAAATGAGGATTAAAAGAGTTTAACTCTTAATGGTTGGAAAGGTCTGGCTGGGTATAAGGTGGGAGTGGAAAACAGGCCTGATGACCAAGAGGCACAGGAAATTTCAGGATGTGAAAATATTCTACCATATCTTGATTATGAGGATGAATGTATATCTGATTTTCTTTTTCAAAACTCTAAAACCTTATTTCATATATATCCTAACATTAACCTTAGTTTAAACAAACACTTTAGTAGTCAAGATTAAATAATGGAGAAGAAACAGTACACTATGAAATTCTTACGTAATTATTAGAAGCAGCACAACAACAACAATAGGGAGAAGTTCAGCAGTATAAGGAAAATCAAAGGAACTCAGAAGCCCAGAGTCCTAATTTGGCTCTTTCATGTAGCAACAGGAGGCGGAGTTTAATTTATGGAAGTCATGTGCTTATTGCTTCTAAACAACACAAGTGAAATATGTTCTGCATATATGCACACGCAACTATGAGACTGGATTTGCCTCACAACATGGATGTTCCTAATATTAAGAGAAATGATTATCAAGTAAGCACTGATCTCCTTCACAGTGTTTCAGAAGTATATAAACACCCTCTTTAGTAGTAGTTTGTCAAGACTTGAGAGTAGTTTTATAAAGTATATTCCTTACCAGTTACTAGACTCCACTTATCCTAGAGATTAGAGCAATGGTGTTTTTTTTTGTTGTTGTTGTTGTTCTGCTGTTGTTAATATTCTGTGCCTTTAATTGTTGGGAAATAGGAGATCATATATCTCAGGTTGGCCTTGAATTCCCTATTCAAGGATGATCTTCCGTTTCTGGCCTCCTGCCTCTGCCTGTGAGTGCTGAGATTAGAGGTTGCATCTTTGTGCCTGGATATCCTGTGCTAGAGGTCAAGCCCAGTGCTTTGTGCATGCTTTAGGTAAGCAACCTACAGTTGTGCTATATCTCCAGCCTCTATTCCTGCATCTTAAAAATGCTGTATTGGACCAGTGAGATGGCTTGGTCAGGCACTGTCTGTGAAGCCTTAGTCTGGCCAGAGGTGTTCTCTACTTGTGAGCTGGGAAACGCCTATACCTGCATACATACACTCACTAGATAAATACATCTCCTGAAGCAGGAGGATCACAATGATTTAGGAAGGTTGATATCACCTGCATTTACTCAATGACTTCCTTTTATTGTATCTGTCTTTTAATTCCTTAAGAAGTTTAAAAGATTTGCATTTTCCTAATGACTAATGATGTTGAACATTTCTTAAGGTGCTTCTCAGCCATCCGAAGTTCTTCAGGTGAAAATTCTTTGTTTAGCACTGTACCCCATTTTTAATAGGATTATTTACACAGCATCTTTCCACAAATCCAGACATTCAAAGTATAATAAATAAAAAACTCCAACACAAAGAAGCATACCAAAACCTAGAAAAATCAAGAAAGTGATCTTCCATTAACAAAACCATAAGAAGACAACCAAATAAAAATCTCTACACCTTTAACAACAATAATACCAGAAAGCAGCATTCTCTTTTCCTTAATGTATCTTAATATCAATGGACTCAATTCCCCCCCCCAAAAAGGCCATAAGACAATTTCCTAGACATATACCAAATATCAAAATTAATTCAGGACCAAATAGATCATCTAAACAGTCCCATAACCCCTAAATAAATAGAAGGGGTCATAGAAAGTCTTCCAACCACATAAAAAAGCACAGGACCAGATGGTTTTAGTTCAGAATTCTATTAGACCTTCAAAGAAGAGCTAACACCAATACTCTTCAAACTATTCCACAAAATAGAAACAGAAGGAACACTACCCAACTCGTTCTAGGAAGCCACACTTACATTGATATCAAAACCACACAAAGATCCAACGAAGAAGAACTACAGGCCAATATCCCTTATGAATATTGATGCCAAATACTCAATAAAATTCCTGCCAAAAATCCAAGAACACATCAACACCATTATTCACCATGATCAAGTAGGCTTCATCCCAGGGATGCAGGGATGGTTCAATATACAGAAATACATTAATGTGACCCACTACATAAACAAACTTAAAGGAAAAAACCACATTGTTATTTCATTAGATGCTGAAAAAGCATTTAACAAAATTCAGCATCCTTTCATGCTAAAGTCTTGGAAAGAAGAGGAATTCAAGGCCCATACCTAAACATACTAAAATCAATATAGAGCAAACCAGTAGCCAATATCAAATTAAATGGAGTGAAACTTGAAGCAATCCCACTAAAAGCAGGTATTAGGCAAGGCTGCCCCCTCTCTCCATAATTTTTCAATATAGTGCTTGAAGTTCTAGCTAGAGCAATTAGACAACATAAGGAGGTCATAGGGATACAAATTGGAAAGGAAGAAGTCAAACTATCACTACTTGCAGATGATATGATAGTATACTTAAGTGACCCAAAAACCCCACCAGAGAACTCCTACAGCTGATAAACAACTTCAGCAAAGTGGCTGGTTATAAAATCAACACAAGCAAATCAGTAGCATTGCTAAACTCAAAGGATAAGCAGGCTGAGAAAGAAATTAGGGAAATGACAACCTTCACAATAGCTACAAACAATATAAAGTATCTTGGGGTGACTCTAACCAAACAAGTGAAAGATCTGTATGAGAAGAACTTCAGGTCTCTGACGAAGGAAATTGAAGAAGTCCGCAGAAAATGGAAAAATCTTCCAGGCTCGTGGATTGGCAGGATTACTATAATAAAAATGGCTGTCTTACCAAAAACAATCTACAGATTCAATGCAATGCCCATCAAAATCCCAACTCAGTTCTTCACAGAGTTAGAAAGAGCAATTATCAAATTCATCTGGAATAACAAAACACCCAGGATAGCTAAAACTATTCTCTACAGTAAAAGAACTTCCAGGAGTATCAATGTCCCAGACCTCAAGCAGTACTACAGAGCAATAGTGTTAAAAACTGCATGGTATTGGTACAGTGACAGACAGGTAAATCAATGGAATAGGATTGAAGACCCAGAAATGAACCCACACACCTATGGGCACCTGATATTTGACAAAGGAGCTGAAACCATCCAGTGGAAAAAAGAGAGTCTTTTCAACAAATGCTGCTGGCCAACTGGAGGTCAGCTTGCAGAAGAATTCACATTGATCTATTCTTATCTCCTTTTACTAAGCTCAACTCCAAGTGGATCAAGGACCTCCACATAAAACAAGACACACTGAAACTAATAGAAAAGTAACTGGGGAAGACCCTTGAGGACATGGGCACAGGGGAAATGTTCCTTAATAGAACACCAACAGCTTATGCTCTAAGATCAAGAATTGACAAATGGGACATCATAAAATTACAAAGTTTGTATAAGGCACAGGACACTGTCATGTGGACAGAACAGCAACAAACAAAATGGGAAAGGGTCTTCACCAACCCTACATCTGACAGAGGGCTAATATCCAATATATACAAAGAACTCAAGAACTTAGTCTCCAGAGAGCAAAACAACCCTATTAAAATGGGGTACAGAGCTATACAAAGAATTTTCACCTGAAGAGCTTCAGATGGCTGAGAAGCATCTTAAGAAATGTTCAACATCATTAGTCATTAGGGAAATGCAAATAAAATCAACCCTGAGCTTTCACCTCACACCAGTCAAAATGGCTAAGATTAAAAACTCAGGAGACAGCAGGTGTTGTCAAGGATGTAGAGAAAGAGGAGCACTCCTCCCCTGCTGGTGTGATTGCAAGTTGGTACAACCACTTAGTAAAGATCTTTTCCTAATTTGTTGGTTGCAGTTTTGTCCTATTGACAGTGTTCTTTGCCTTACAGAAAATTTGTAATTTTGTGAGGTCCCATTGTCAATTCATGATCTTGGAGCTTAGCTATTCATGTTCTGTTTAGGAAATTTTCCTCTGTGCCCATGTGCACAATGCTCTTCCTCAGTAAGGATACTCTGGTCCTTCTTAAATGTGGGAATAAAATCCCACAGAAAGAGATACAGACAAAGTGTGGAGCAGAGACTGAGGGAAAGACCATCCAGAGACTATGCCACCTAGTGATCCATCCCATATAGAGTTACAAAACCCAGACACTATTATCAATGCCCACAAGTTCTTGCTTACTGGAGCTGGATATAGCTGTCACATGGGAGGCTCTGCTAGTGCATGACAAATACAGAGGGCAACACATTCAGCCAGCCAATGAACTGAGCAAATGGTCCCCGGGGGGTAGCTATAGAAAGGACCCAAAGAGCTGAAGGGGTTTGCAGTGCCATAGGAGGAACAACAATATGAGCCACCCAGTATTCCCAGAGCTCTTAAGGACAAAAACATAAACCAGATAGGAAAAATGGTGTTTTACATGGCTCCAGGTGCATAGGCAGCAGAGGATGGCCTTGTTGGACATCAAAGGGAGGAGAGGCCCCTGGTCCTGGAAAGGCTCAGTGCAGCAGGGTATGGGAATACCAGGACAGGGAAGTGAGAGAGCATTGATTGGGGAAGAGAGGGACTGGAGATGGATATGGTATTTTTGGGGAGTGGGGGACCAGGAAAGGTGAAATCATTTGAAATGTAAATAAAGGATATATCTAATGAAAAAGTCAGTAACCATAAAAAAGGAAGAAACTCTTGTTTCTTTTATAATACTTATACCTTTTAGTATTAAACCTTATGAACAAAATCAAATCATAAAACAATCTCTGCAAATTCATATTTACATTACTTGGTTTATATTGTCTTAAGACACCAAAGCCACTAGGGGAGTAAGGCTCTATTTCAGGGGACTTTTGAAGTCCAGCATGAAGGAAAGGCAGTGCAAGAACTCAAAAGCAAGAAACTAGAGGCAGCAACTGAAACAGATACTGTGAGAGAGTACTGCTAAGTGGGCATAACCTGGTTGCTAGTTCAACCTATATTTTGTAAATCCCACAAACAACTGCCTGGGTTTGCACCATTATACTTATCTGGACCTTGCTATATTAATTACCATCCTAAATAAATGCCCTGCAGAGTTTTCTATAGGACAAACTTATAAGGCATTTTCCTACTTGAAATTCCCTCCTTACTAGACATGTTTGAATCATTTAGAGAAACAAATGAAATAGCAAAACTTATCCCCTGTCAAAATGAAACACAGATATCTTTTCATAAATCCATGCTTATCCTTTTTTGGACATTCCCACTTCCATATTAGTGTCTTTTATTTTGAAGATTATATATAAGTACACTGTATGTGTCTTCAGACACTCTAGAAGCAGGTGTCAGTTCTCATTATGGATAGTTGTGAGCCACCATGAGGTTGCTGGGATTTGAACTGGGGACCATTGGAGGAGAAGTTGGTGCTCTTAACCACTGAGTCATCTCTCCAGTACTCCATATTAGTAAATATTAGTAAATAAATAAAACTGAGGAAGACATGAATATGCAAATAGATGCATTAAAAGAAATACCAACTGAGGAACTTCTCAAGTTGTAAAGCCTAGGAAAGAGCACAGGAGCTACATATGCAAGCATCACCAACAAATGCAGGAAATGGAATAGAGACTCTGCACCATAGAAGATACAATAGAAGAAACTGATATCACAGTCAAAGACAGGTTAAATCTAAAAGTTCCTCACACAAATCATCCACAAAACTGGGAAACCATAAAAAGACCTAAGCTAGGAATAATAAGAATAGAAGAAGGAGAAGAATCTAAGCTCCAAGGGCCAGAAAATACCCTCAACAGAATCATAAATAAAATTCCAAACCTAACCTAAGAAACACCTATAAATATACAAGATACTTACAGAACTCAAATTGTACTGGACAAGAAACAACAATGCCCCCCACCACATAATAATGAATGCAAAAACATCCTCAGGAAAAGAAAGATTAAAAGAAGGAAGGGGAAAAGGGCAGTTAACCTATAAAGGTAGACATATCAGTGTTGTACCAGACTTCTTAACAGAGATTCTAAAAGGTAAAAGGTAAGATATCTTGCAATGTATAAATAAAAAAAAACCCTATTTTCTCACCAAGACTACTACCCCAGACAAAATTCTCAATCAACATACATAAAGAAGAGAAGATATATCTTAATTCAAAGATTATCTATCCACAAATACAGCCCTACAGAAAAATGCTAGAAGGAAATTTCAACTCAAGGATAATAACTATTATCCAAAAATTACAAACCATCAAAAACAAGGAAATCACATAAAACCTCATACCAACACATACCACCACTTCTACACCACCAATATCAAAATAACAGGAAATAACAGTCACTGGTCATTAATATTGCTCAACATCAGTGGACTCAATTCTGCAATGCTCAGCCTGATGCTAACAGAATGGAGGCAAAGGCAGAATCCATCATTCTCCTGCATATAGGAAGCACACCTCAGCAATAGAGATAGACTTCATAGTAAAGGGCTAAAGAAATTTCCAAGCATAGATACAAGAGACAAGCCAGCATAGCCATTCTAAAATCTAATAATATCTATTTTCAGCCAAAATTAATCAAAGGAGTCAGGGAAGGACACTTTATAATCATAAAAGTAAATTACCAAGTAAATTAATCAAGGTATGTTCACACCTTGATTTTATATGGATTTGAGGATAGATATCAGTAATATAATTTATTCAGTTTGGGGGATAAACTTTCTGGTCATCTGTAAATAATATTTCTGAAGATTCACTCCAAAAATGTGAGAAAACGTCATGTTAGTGAGAATTCTTCAATGTATCATAAATATAACCAATTGGGTAAATTTGGCTTTCAGCCCTGTTCAGTCATTGTAACCTCCCACTTTAGAAAATGGTAGATAGTGTCTGACTGATGAAGGCTCAAAATAAGTGAATGTGCATGCAGTCTATCAATCTGCAATCCTTCTTGTCATTTCTACTCAAGTCACTATCAGCCCACAATTGTAAATACTCACATTTTTAAAAAGATAGGAATCAACAGCTATGTTTCTCCAGAGTCTGTATTCCATGTGGGTCGGACACTGGGCCCCTTCTGGAGGTAGGGAAGCAGGGCCGCTCCAGTCTGGTCCATCTGGGGACCTCCTCCATTTTTCCCCTCCCTTCTCAGCCTCTGCCTCTGCCTCAGCCTCCAACTGCCACTGCCTGCCACTGCAGAGGCTCATGGGAATCTGCCACTTTCCTGTCTGACTCCTCTAAGCAATTGACCTATTTGAATTAAAAAATGTATATATACTGATAGTGTGTTTGTAAGTGTTGTTGGTGTAAGTGAAATTCTCTTTGATTTTTGAGAAAAAGGAAACTAAAATGAATATTTTTCTTGAAAGACCATATATTTGTTCTACTTCTGCTGTGTATTGAAACTTAATTAAATCTATTTTGAGATTTACACTCATATTAAGGAAAGAGCATTATTAGTCTTGTAAGAGATGATTGTCATTATTTTCATTTTCAAGGAGTAGTATCTGTTATCAGACATACTGGAATTAGAGGTTTTAGGTTTATGCATTTCTGCTGAATTTTGGTTCATATATATCTGTAAGTATATAGAACAGGGGAACAGGGGGAGAGAAGAAGGCTTTTGGGACTTTAGTGGAGGGGGAATCCAGGAAATGTTAAATCATTTGAAATGTAAATAAAGAATATATCAAATAAAAAAAGAAATAAATATCTTTTCTTCTTGACTTCTTATTGTTTATATTCTAACTTATACATTATTCAAATATTATTTCAAAATATTTCTGTCTAATCAAAAATAATTGTAATTATATTAAATAAATATAAACAAATCTTGAAAAACTATTGAAAAATATTACCAAGATTTAATTTTCTGTCCACACCCACATGTTCTGCACCATTCTATCGCTTTACCTCTGTCCTCTACTCTTTCAACATGACTCTCTGCATCCTCACACCTGCTTTGGAAGGCCAGTTATGTAAACATAGCTCTTTATCCTCATGTTTGTCTGCATGTTCTCTGCATAGATATATCTTTGCATGTACCTTCCTTTTAGAAATCATTTCTATTAACTTATCATGGGTGTGTGTGTGTGTGTGTGTGTGTGTGTGTGTGTGTTTGTGTGTGTGTGTGTGTTTGTATGTGTGTATGTGTGTATGTGTGGGTGTGTGGTCAAACTTTTTTTACAGTGCTTAGGACAAAACTCATAACCTCACACCTAATACATAGTCATTAACACTGAGTAACACACATCAATATTAAATCATTACTGAACAATTATTTGAGTGTAATACGTTATGTCCAATGTTTCAAAGATAATACATAAAAGCTCTGGGAAAGAGATGGCTTGTGAAGTGGTTTTATTTGGTCTTGGTTCAAGGATTTTTCTGGATAGTGAAGGGTACTTATGCTATATTTCTTATTTAAGGGATTGTATCCTAGACACTTACAATGCTTATATCATATGGAATAATATATGAATAGAGTACTCACTCATCTTTTGTTTTGTTTATTAATTTTCTTTAGTTTTTGCCTTTGTTTTCTTTTTTAATATCAGCTGCTATTAATCCTCATTTACCTAAAACTGGGCACATGGTGTTCTTGAAAGTAAGGTTATAAAATGGTGGAAGTCTGGATGTGGAGGAATCAAGCTGTTGTACTCTATTTCAACCACCCTCCCTGACTGTTGTCTGGCATATTAAAAGAAAACTCTGAATGTTGAGCTCCTGCACTCATGGCTACTAAGTCTTCCTTTATCATAGACAGCTTGTGACGGTTATGTTTGTATATCAAGTACCCACATAGTTAATTTTGTGAAAAATATGGTAGACTGACATCTTCCAGAGTTATCTCAAGGGAACAAAACAGTATGTTTATTCTATATTAGAGTTGCTATTACGGACTATAGATTACAAGTAATAATTATAATGATTTAAACAATAACTAATTTTGTAATCATTAACTTCAACGTTATTTTGTACCATTCTTCTCGTTACTTTTTACAGCCATTATAGGAAACAGCAACAAATATTGATACAGTGAATGATATAATTGAGACGTTACTACCAATGATAATAATGCCTGTATGTTACTTTCAAGTAACTTGAGATTAAAATTGAATTTTGTTTTTAAATCCACATATGTGGAAATGAGTTGCATATAAATGATAAGGATGAAACTTCATCATGATAAATTTACAAATCACATTTTATAATCTATTTGAACTAAAGGCATCTAATATAAAATAATAGTCTTGAGAGGGACTTTTGTTCCTACAGGTTAAGAGAAGTTTAATTAATTATAAAATGGACGGAAGAATGACACCATTCCCTGATATCATTAATTTGCAAATATCAGAGCAACATTGGAGTATATAATGACAGTGTAGTATGGGGAAACTTTTTTAAATAACACTTTAATAAAATTGTATATGATTGCATGTTTATATACATAGGTATACATGCAAACACACATATATACATACATTTAAAAATGTATTATGACAGAGGGACTCCTTATTTAGTCCCTGGAAGAATACTAACTGCAATATTTCCCACCTTTCTTCCCATGGTCATAAGTTATATAGGATATCTTAGATATGAAATTATTTTTTAAAAGTTCACTTAGAAACAATTATTAGATTTAAAAATCCATGCTACAAGATTGTACCATGTGACAACAATTTTTACTATCTGACCACAGAAACAGAAACAGTGTAGCACTGTAGAACAGTGTAGCAACACTTTTTTAAAAAAACTAATTATATTCCTATTGCTGTGAAAAGGTAGTCTTGAAAATTGTTTATATTAGGAAAAATAGCTAATGTTTTAAGGGCTCAGGATATCATCATACAGCAGTTCTGATGTCAGGAGTTTGTGGCTAGTGAAGTCATTCACATAATTCAAAAGTAGAGGGTGATAAATGTTCATATTCAGGAAGCTTTTTCTTTTCTACATCCCAGGAACCTGGAAAGGAATAGAGGAGCCAAATTATATTGTTAGTTTGCCCACATCAGTTACTTAAGCAGAGAGAGAAACTAAGGACTATGAATACACCCTCAGTGCCATGTCCAGAATCCTTCTTCAGAGAGAGTTCTAAATAGAATTCCATTAATGATCAAGATTAATGGATTCCATTAATCATTTAGCATCACACATGTTAAAATTAAAGGTGAATCATTGTTTTAAAAATATAGGAATGATCAAGTCCTTAGTGATCAGGGACATGCAAATCAAAACGCCCAAAGATTCCGCCTTACACCAATCAGAATGGTTAAGTTCAAAACCTCAGGTGACAACAAATGTTGTTGAGGATGTGGAGAAAGAGGAACATTCCACCATTGCTGGTGGGACTGCAAACTATTACAACAATCTTGGCAATCATTCTGGAGGTTCCTCTGAAAAATGGAAATAGATCTACCTGAAGAACCAGTAAGACTATGCTGGGAAATGTACCCAAAAGAAGCCCAGCATGCCACATAGGCATGTGTTCTACTATGTTCATAACAGCCTTGTTTGTGATGCTTAGAAGCTGGAAATAACCCAGACATCCCACAACAAATGGATTCAGAAAATGTGATTCATTTACCCAATGGAATACTACTCAGCTATTAAGTGTGAGGACATACTGAGTTTTGCAGGCAAATTGATGGAATTAGAAAATATCCTAAGTGAGGTAATTCAGACACAAAAGGGCATACATGAAATGTACTCACTAATAAGTGGATATTGCCCCCCAAAATTCATAATACCCAAGATAGAGTACACAGAACTCAAAAAGGTCAACAAGCTAAAGTGCAGAAGTAAAGATAACTCAGTGCAACTTGAGAGGGAGAAGAAGCAATCACAAGTGGGGAGGAAGGGTGGGACCTGGAAGGGAAAGTGGACAAGGGTGGGGTAAGTCAGGGGATGGGGGACCATGATCTGGTATGGGGAGAAGGAAAAGGTCTGAACCCTTGAGGGCCAGCAGAAAGAATATAAACAGGCAACTTTGGACTATAGGAGGTTGGGGGACCCTCCAGAATGTACCAGAGACCTGGGTGTTAAGAGATCCTCAGGACTCAGCCACCTTAGAGGAAAGCCTGACAGTAGGGAGAGGGAACTTATGAAGCCCACCTTCAGCAGGAAGAAAGATAGGGCATCAAATGAGAGGGGCCATCCCACAGTCACAACTCTGAACAGTAACTGTTCCTGTCTGAAAGAACTGCAGAGATGGAAATGGAGAGGAGCCTGAGGAAAAGAAGGTCCAGGGATAGGTCGAAAGTGGGACCAGGGCCCTTTCCTCCCTTCTTGGAAATCATATGATTAGTTAATTGTGTCTTCAGTATTCAGAACTTCTGGGATAATTAATATCCACTTATCAGTGATTGCATTTCATGTGTATTCTTTTGTGATTGGGATAGCTCACTTAGAATGATATTTTCCAGTTCCAACCATTTGCCTACAAAAAATTCATTGTTTTTAATTGCTGAGTAGTATTCCATTGTATAAACGTACCACACTTTCTTTATCCATTCCTCCATTGTGGGGCATCTGGGTTATTTCCACCTTCTGGCTATTATAAACAAGGCTTCTATGAACATAGTGGAGCATGTGTCCAAGTTGCCTGCAAGAGAATCCTCTGGGTATATCCCCAGGAGTGGTACAGCAGGGTCCTCTGGAAGTGTCATGCCCAGTTTTCTGAGGAACTGCCAAACTGCTTTCCATAGTGGTTGTACCATCGTGAAATCCCACCAGCAGTGGAGGACTGTTCCTCTTTCTCCACATCCTTGCCATCACCTGCTGTCTCCTGAGTCATCTTAGGAGAATCTTGGCCATTCTGACTGGTTTGAGGTGAAATCTCAGGGTTGTTTTGATTTGCATTTCCCTAATGACTAATGATGACCATTTCTTCAGGTGCTTCTCAGACATCCAAATTGCCTCAGGTAAAAATTCTTTGTTTATCTCTGTACCCCATTTTTAATAGAGTTATTTGTTTCTCTGGGGTCTAACTTCTTGAGTTCTTTGTATATATTGGATATTGGCCCTATGTCGGATGTGGGGTTGGTGAAGATCTTTTCCCAATATCATACAGGAGTACCAGAACAGAGAAATGGGAGTGGGGTGATTGGGGAATGGGTGGAGGGAAAAGGACTTATGGAACATATGGTGAGTAGGATTTAGCTCAAGGCAAGGTCCTAAGGTCTGACACTATTACTGAGGCTATGGAGAATTCACAATAAGGGACCTATCCGGACTGTGTTCTGAACAATCTAAAAAGCAGCTGAAAGAGTCAGATACAGATATTTGCATTCAACTAATGGACAGAAGTAGCTGACTACTGTTGTTGAATTAGGGAAGGCTGAAAGCAGCTAAGTGGGGAGACCAGCATTCTCAATCTGGACCTCTGAGACCTCTCAAACACTGAACCACCAAACAGGCAGTATACACCAGCTGATATGATGCCCTCAACACATATACAATAGAGGACTTCTGGGTCTGTGTTCTTTTAGAGATGATGCACTTAACCCTCAAGAAATAGAAATCTTCAGGGAGTTGAGGGTTCTGGTGGGGTGGAGAATGAGAATATCTCCATGGAGACAGTAGCCTAACTCTAATCAAGAAGTGAAGGACCTGAATGATTAAAAATTATCTAAATGGAATTGATATAGATATTAGATAGTGAAAAAATACTCACATGCCCATTAATAAGCAAGAACAATATAGGAAAAAAGATTGTCATAAAATATTATTTTGATTTTACCATTTTTCCACCTGATTAAATTTAAAAAAAAAAACACTTTGATGTTACTAGCACAAACAATATTACAGAAGTGACTTTTTAGCTCTCATTCCTCCCTGTCTTCTGGCATGTTTCCTTAGCCTCTCCCATAAAGCCTCAACTATCTGAAAACAACACCATGTACAGGAAAAAACAAATTGTGCCTGAACCCCACACAAAAAAATATAGGTAACTGAATCCTAAAACATTGTATTCAAGTGTGTCTAAAACAAGCGTTTCTTAGATGCAGGAGAATGATGGGGTCCATTTTGTTATAAACTGTTACTCTGTGTATTTTTATTTGTGTGAGACAGTTAATGTATAGCATTATAAACTGTAGTATGTAGGGGTCTCTGTTATTTTGTTGTTGCCATATACATGTCCCACTCCTATAATGAATGGGTACAGTATTATTTATCATTTCTATCTTCTTGAAGATATACCCCATCTTCACACTGATGTTTCCCTTGTGTAGAACTAGATTGCTAAAGAAAAATGGCTTAATGGGTGATTATAACGTGTAAAGATTCTCCTCTTTGGTTGATATGGATGATACAATTTTTGGTATTGTAGTCTACTCTGGTATCTGTTTTCTTTGCCAACATAGTCATAGAATTATTCATTTAAAAGTCAGGCTTTTCTAAATGTTTTCAGGACAAAAATATAAGAAGGTCTCAAAAGACCTGTGGAGAAAACTGAATGAAAAATTACTAGAACTTAAAATTTAAGTATGCAAGACTTGTCCTGAAATCATTTAGAAAAGTTTACCTGCTGTCATTTAGGTTTCTTGTCTGAATTCCTCAGACAAAATCTTAAATCCAAGGATTAAATCATTCACGACTTCACTCATTCACCAAGAAAACCCTTGACAGTTGGGTCTGCATGGAGTGGTTATATTTCAAGGTTGTTCACAGGGGTTAAAATATGACTGGCCCCACACCTACCAGGCACTCACATATCAGCTGGGACATTAAAAGAACCCCAGTTCTTCAGCCTGAGTCATCCCATGCTAATTAGTCTTCTAACTTGCCTCTCTGGGCCCAAAGCCAGGCCTTGGACAGGGAAACAGGAACAAAAAAATGCATTCCATTGCCACCTGTGAAAACTCAGAGGGAGGACCCAGCTGTAGTTTTCCTCCTCCCAAGTGCAAAATGTGTAAACAGTAAACAGAAAATAAAAGTGCAGTTTTAATTGAATCATCTTCCTGTCCCCCAGTGTCCAGGGATAGACAGTGTAAAGACAAGCCTGGCTTTTCTATTGCCTTCCTGCTTGTTCAACATAAGGAATGGGGTGAAGCAAGAAGGGACCAGCTTCCTTTCCTTATAGCTCTAGGGTAGTCCTTGGAGTCATTCATTCCCACAGCTGCCAGTGTCCCCAGAATGTATTCAGTAATTGGTCAGGGGCGTGGTTCACTCTTAAGCCTGACTTAAGGCTTAGAAACCCCATCTATCTGTTGATTATATCATGAAAATGTATTATTTATATAAATATTTCTCTATGTTAAGATAAAGGCCAGGCATTGTTCTAACCTGTCAGCGTTTATATGTAACATTGTCATTTTTTTTCATAGTTTTAGTACTTTGATTTCACTGCACATGAAATATTTGTATATTATGTGTCTACTTGATTTTCTGTGTGCTTTTAGTACTTTCACAGCTATCAATTATTTTGGGGAATCTGTTTCACACAATTCATATACAAACAGTTAATTCATTGTGTTCAATAGAGTCAGTAAACACTAAGACTAATCTTAGGTCCCTCCCTGTTAGTCCAGAGAGTCTCTCCTCTCAGGTCTCTGATAGATTCTAAAGGTTCCCTTCAACTTCCAACCTCACAATTTTGCTTGTTTCCATTCATTTCGCTGGAACTAAACATCTCATTTCCTCTTGCCTGGCTCCCCCATCCCTGAAAGTCACATAAGCCCTCTTCCCTGCTGCTCTTCCCAACCAAACCCCTCCTGCTTCCCTGTCCTGGTATTCCCCTACACTGCTGCAACAAGCATTTCCAGGAACAGGTGTCTCTCCTTCCTTCTTCTTGGACATCATTTGATATGTGAATTGTGTCTTGGGTTTTCCAAGTTTCTGGGCTATATCCACTTATCAGTGAGTGCATACCATGTGTGTCCTTTTGTGACTGTGTTACTTCACTGAGGATGATGTTTTCCAGTTCCACCCATTTACCTAAGGATTTCATGAATTCATTGTTTTTAAGAGCTAAGTAGTATTCCATAGTGTAACTATACCACATTTTCTGTATCTATTCTTCTGTTGAGAGACATCTGGGTTCTTTCCAGCTTCTGGCTATTATAAATAAGGCTGCCATGAACATAGTGGAACATGTGTCCTTATTACATGCTGGGAATCCTCAGGGTATACACCAAGTGGGGGTAGCCTTTTCAAGAAATGGTGCTGGTTCAACTGGAACTCAGCAGGCAGAAGAATTCAAATCAATCAATTCTTATCACCTTTTACTAAGCTCAAGTCCAAGTGGATCTAGAACATCCACATAAACCAGACACACTGAAACTAATGGAAAAGAAACTGGTGCAGAACCTTGAGTGCATGGGCACAGGGGAAAATTTCCTGAACAGAACACCAATAGCTAATACTGTAAGATGAAGAATTTTCAAATGGTACCTCATAAAATTACAAAGTTTTTGTAAGACAAAGGACACTGTCAATAGGACAAAACGGCAACCAACAAATTGGGAAAAGATCTTTACCAACCATACATCCGACAGAGGACAAATATCTAATATATACAAAGAACTCAAGAAGTTAGACACCAGAGAGCCAAATAACACTATTAAAAAGTGGGGTACAGAGTTAAACAAAGAATTCTTACATGAGGAATATCCAAAGGCTGAGAAGCACCTAAAGAAATGTTCAACATGCTTAGGCATCAGGGAAATTCAAATCAGAACAACCTTGAGATTTCATCTCACCCAGTCAGAAAGGCTAAGATCAAATCTCAGGAGAGAGCAGGTGCTGGTGAGGATGTGGAGAAAGAGGAACACTCCTCCACTGCTGGTTTGATTGCATGCTGGTACAACCACTCTGGAAATCAATCTGGTTGTTCCTCAGAAAACAGGGCATAACTCCTCTTTTTCTTGAACAGGTATTGATACTGATATCTATCTGTCTATCTATATCTATATATCTATTTACATATATGTATACATATAATCTATCATGTCACACATATTTTTATGAAAATATGTTATTTAATAAAAATTCCTATGGTTCCACAATTGTTAAAAGAATTCAATTTTAAAGCTAAAAGACTGAAGGGCATGAAATGCACTTGTCACTTTGTTAGAGCATGAGCCTTTGAATCTTGACATCACAATGGCCTGTCACCCTGACTACTAAAGAATCCTCAGACTTCAGTGGTTGGCTTGCCAACTGCAGGCTTCAGTTTGGTATTTACTGCCAAGAAGTAAAGTGATCATTTCACATCCATTGATTGGTTCTGGATTCCAGGCTCCACTGTAAAGGTAGGTATATAATAACTAATTTGATTCTATGATAGTGTAATAGAATCAGGAAGTGCTCTTTCTTGATTCTACAGATCTAGGAAACTAGCTTTTAACTTGGCAGCGTCTTCATGGAAAGTTATACAGTAGCAATATTCAGTACCAATTCCCTAAAGAAACAAAGTTATCAAGTAAGGAGATCTATACTTTGTGCTTCCAGGAACATGATTTCTATAATTCTTCAAAAAAATATCTATTCTGAACATGAGAGAGGAATATTTTCTAGACTATCTAAATTTTTGCCCAGTATGAAAACAAACTTTTCTTTTATACTGGTCAAACTTCAACCTAAAACTTATGAATGCTTCAGTTTTCAGCAAATTGTTATTTTTTTCCAAGATATGTTGTAATTTTTAAATAGTTTTCAAATTTTTAATGTTCATTCAAATAGAAACAAATCATTATCCACATATGTTCATTTACTTATAATATTTAATATCGTGAATGTGAATTGATATTATTTTTAAAAATTTCTTTACATTATTTTTTGATGTGTGTGATGATAACCATTGAATGCTGTTCCTCCTGACTCCTCTAATATCATGGCTGTTAAATACTTTCTATATAAAAGCTTGTGTCTATCTACATATTCTTTGAAAGATATATCATATGTTTTGAATAGCTTGACATTCACTTAATATATGTTTTAATATTCAAATTGTATGAGCATGATAGAGTAAAGAACCACCAAAAGAGTAGCTATCAATCTGTCTACTGATCTATGATCCATCTATCTCTATATTCTCTCTCACCTATATAACTTTCATATATATATATATATATATATATATATATATATATATGTATATATATATACATATACATATACATATATATATATATATATATATAGAGAGAGAGAGAGAGAGAGAGAGAGAGATACATATTTGTGAAAATATGTGATTCATTACAAAGATGTATGGTTCAACAATTGTTTAAAAAAGATTTAAAGCCACTAAGTAACTGTTCCTGTCTCAAAGAACTGCAGAGATGGAAATGGAGAGGAGTCTGAGGAAAAGAAGTTCCAGGGATAGGTCGAAAGTGGGACCAGGTCCCTTTCCTCCCTTCTTGGGAATCATATGATTAGCTAATTCTGTCTTGAATATTCAGAGCTTCTTGGATAATTAATATCCACTTATCAGTGATTGCATTTCATGTGTATTCTTCTGTGATTGGGATAGCTCACTTAGGATGATATTTTGCAGTTCCATCCATTTCCCTACAAATTTCATGAATTCATTGTTTTTAATTGCTGAGTAGTATTCCATTGTATAAATAAATATACCACATTTTCTTTTTTTTGTTTTTTTTTATTGGATATATTCTATATTTACAATTCATTACCCTTTTTCTGGTTCCCCACCGTCAAGGGTCCCATATGCCCTTTTCCCTCCCCCTGCTCCCTCAGCCACCCCCTCCCACCTCACTGTTCTTGTACTCCCCCACAATGATGCTTTGGTCCATTCTAGCTCCAGTGTCCACTCTTTTCTTCTTGTCAGACCTCAATTGGTATGTGATTTATGTCTTTGGTGTTCCAAGATTCTAGGCTAATATCCACTTATCAGTGACTGCAAACCATGGGTATTCTTTTGAGAGTGGTATGACGTTCTCCAGCTCCATCCATTTCTCTAAGAATTTCATGAATTCATTGTTTCTAATGGCTGAATAGTACTCCATTGTGTATATATACCACATTTTTTGTATCCATTCCTCTGTTGAGGGACATCTGGGTTCTTTCCAGCTTCTGGCTATTATATATAAGGTTGCTATGAACATAGTGGAACATGTATCCCTATTGCATGCTGGGGAATCTTCTGGGTATATTCTCAGGAGTGGTATGGCTGGGTCCTCTGGAAGTATCATGTCCAGTTTTCTGAGGAACCGCCATACTGATTTCCAGAGTGGTTGTACCAGCTTGCATTCCAACCAGCAGTGGAGGAGTGTTCCTTTTTCTCCACATCCTCGCCAACACCTGATGTCTTCTGAGTTTTTAATCTTAGCCATTCTGACTGGTGTGAGGTGAAATCTCAGGGTTGTTTTGATTTGCATTTCCGTAATGACTAATGATGTTGAACATTTTTTAAGGTGTTTCTCAGCCATCCGAATTTCTTCAGGTGAAAAGTCTCTGTTTAGCTCTGTACCCCATTTTTGGATAGGGTAATTTGGTTTTCTGGGGTCTAACCTCTTGAGTTCTTTGTATACGTTGGATATTAGCCCTCTGTCAGATGTGGGGTTGGTGAAGATCCTTTCTTAATTTGTTGGTTGCCGATTTATCCTTTTGACAGTGTCTTTTGCCTTACAGAAACTTTGTAATTTTATGAGGTCCCATTTGTCTATTCTTGCTCTTAGAGCATAAGCAATTGGTGTTCTGTTCAGGAATTTTTCCCCTGAGCCAATGTCCTCAAGGGTCTTCCCCAGTTTCTTTTCTATTAGTTTTAGTGTGTCTGGTTTTATGTGGAGGTCCTTGATCCACTTGGAGTTGAGCTTAGTGCAAGGAGATAAGAGTGGATCAATTCTCATTCTTCTGCCTGTTGACCTCCAGTTGAGCCAGCATCATCTGTTGAAAAGGCTATCTTTTTTCCACTGGATGTTTTCAGCTCCTTTGTCGAAGATCAATTGGCCATAGATGTGCGGGTTCAATTCTGGGTCTTCGATGCTATTCCATTGATCCGCCTCCCGGTCACTGAACCAATACCATACAGTTTTTTTATTTAATTTTTATTTTCTATATTTTTTATTTTTATTTTCTATATTCTATGTTTACATTCCAAAGGCTTTCCCCTTTCCCAGTCCCCCCCCCACCATATGTCCCATAATTCCTCTCCCCCCAGCTATTCCCCAATCATTCCCCCTCCCCCCTCGGTTTCTTTACTAAACTGGATGCAATCTTTACATGCCCAGGGTCCTCTCCTTTCTTCTTCTTGGGAATCATTTGACTTGCTATTTGTGTCTTGAGTATTTAGGGCTTCTGTGCTCATTAATATCCACTTATCAGTGATTGCATTTCATGTGTATTCTTTTGTGATTGGGTTAGCTCACTTAGGATGATATTTTCCAGATCTAACCATTTACCTGCAAATTGCATGAGTTCATTATTTTTAATTGTTGAGTAGTACTCCATTGTATAAATATACCACATTTTCTGTATCCATTCCTCTTTTGAGGGATATCTGGGCTCCTTCCAATTCAGGCTATTATAAACAAGGCTGCTATAAACATAGTGGAGCATGTGTCTTTATTGTATGCAGGGGAATCCTCTGGGTATAGCCCAAGAGTGGTATGCCAGGGTCCTCTGGAAGTGACATGCCCAATTTTCTGAGGAACCGCCACACTGATTTCCAGAGTGATTTTACCATTTTGCAATCCCACCAACAGTGGAGGAGTGTTCCTCTTTCTCTACGTCCTCGCCAGCACTTGTTGTCTCTTGAGTTTTTAATCTTAGCCATTCTGACTGGTGTGAGGTGGAATCTCAGGGTTGTTTTGATTTACATTTCCCTGATGACTAATGATGTTGAACATCTCTTAAGGTGTTTATTGGCCATCCGCATTTCTTCTGGTGAAAATTCTGTTTTTAGCTCTGTACCCCATTTTTTGATAGGGTTATTTGGTTCTTTGGGGTCTAACTTTTTGAGTTCTTTGTATATATTGGATATTAGCCCCCTGTTGGATGTAGGGTTGGTGAAGATCTTTTCCCAATTTGTTGATGGCTGTTTTGTCCTTTCGACAGTGTCCTTTGCCTTACAGAAACTTTGTAATTTTTTTTTTGTTTTTGTTTTTGTTTTTGTTTTTGTTTTTTTTGAGACAGGGTTTTTCTGTGCAGTCCTGGCTGTCCTGGAACTCACGCTGTAGACCAGGCTGGCCTTGAACTCGGAAATCTGCCTGTCTCTGCCTCCCTAGTGCTGGGATTACAGGCATGCGCCACCACGCCCGGCGAAACTTTGTAATTTTATGAGGTCCCATTTGTCAATTATTGATCTTAGAGCATAAGCTATTGGTGTTCTGTTCAGGAACTTTCCCCCTGTGCCCATGTCCTCCAGGGTCTTCCCAAGTTTCTTTTCTAATAGTTTCAGTGTGTCTGGTTTTATGTAGAGGTACTTGATCTACTTGGAGTTGATCGTAGTACAAGGAGATAAGAGTGGGTCAATTCGCATTCTTCTGCATGTTGACCTCCAGTTGAACCAGCACCATTTGTTGAAAAGGCTATCTTTTTTCCACTGGATGGTTGTGGCTCCTTTATCAAAGATCAAGTGACCATAAGTCTGTGGGGTTCATTTCTGGGACTTCAATCCTATTCCATTAATCTACCTGCCTGTTGCTGTACCAATACCATGCAGTTTTTTACACAATTGCTCTGTAGTACTGCTTGAGGTCAGGGATATTGATTCCCCCAGAAGTCCTTTTATTGTTGAGAATAGTTTTAGCTATCCTGGGTTTTTTTGTTGCTCCAGATGAATTTGAGAATTGCTCTTTCTAGATCTATGAAGAATTGATTTGGGATTTTGATGGGGATTGCATTGAATCTGTATATTGCTTTTGGCAAGATGGCCATTTTTACTATATTGATCCTGCCAATCCAGGAGCAAGAAATATTTTTCCATCTTCTGAGGTCTTCTTCGATTTCTTTCTTCAAGGACTTGAAGTTCCTGTCATACAGATCTTTCGCTTGTTTGATTAGAGTTACGCCAAGGTACTTTATGTTGTTTGTGGCTATTGTGAAGGGTGTTATTTCCCTAACTTCTTTCTCAGCCTGCTTGTCCTTTGAGTACAAGAAGGCTACTGATTTGCTTGAGTTAATTTTATAACCAGCCACTTTGCTGAAGTTGTTTATCAGCTATAGAAGTTCTCTGGTGGAGTTTTTTGGGTCGCTTAATTAGACTATCATATCGTCTGCAAATAATGATACTTTGACTTCTTCCTTCCAATTTGTATCCCTGTGACTTCCTTATGTTGTCTAATTGCTCTCACTAGAACTTCAAGTACTATATTGAAAAGATATGGAGAGAGAGAGCAGCCTTGCCTAGTCCCTGAATTTAGTGGGATTGCTTCAAGTTTCTCTCCATTTATTTTGATGTTGGCTACTGGTTTGCTGTAGATTGCTTTTACTATGTTTAGGTATGGGCCTTGAATTCCTGCTCTTTCCAAGACTTTTAGCATGAAAGGATGCTGAATTTTGTCGAATGCTTTTTTCAGCATCTAATGAGATGGCCATGTGGTTTTTTTCTTTTAGTTTGTTTATGTAGTGGATTACATTGATGGATTTCCATATATTGAACCATCCCTGCATCCCTGGAATGAAGCCTACTTGATCATGGTGAATGATCGTTTCGATATGCTCTTGGATTTGGTTGGCAAGAATTTTATTTAGTACTTTTACATCAATATTCATAAGAGAAATTAGCCTGTAGTTCTCTTTCTTTGTTGGATCTTTTTGTGGTTTAGGTATCAGCATAATTGTAGTTTCCCCCCTTGTGTTGGTATTTTTCCCCTATTATCTTTGGAGGTCTGGGTTTGTAGATAAGTATCGTGCAAATTTAGTTTTGTCTTGGAATACCTTGGTTTCCCCATCTATGGCAATTGAGAGTTTTGCTGGGTATGGTAGTTTTGGATGAAGTTTGTGTTCTCTTAGGGTCTGCATGAGATCTGCCCAGGATCTTCTAGCTTTCATGGTCTCAGGTGAGAAGTCTGATGTAATTCTGATAGGTCTTCCTTTATACGTTACTTGTCCTTTTTCTCTTGCTGCCTTTAATATTCTTTCTTTGTTTAGTGCATTTGGGGTTTTGATTATTATGTGACAGGAAGTATTTCTGTTCTGGTCCAGTCTATTTGGGGTTCTATATGCTTCTTGTATATTCATTGGCATCTCTCTCTTTAGGTTGGGGAAGTTTTCTTCCATAATTTTGTAGAAGATATTTGCTGGCCCTTTAAGTTGTAGATCTTCATTCTCATCTATTCATATAATCCTTAGGTTTGGTCTTCTCATTATGTCCTGGATTTCCTGTATGTTTTGGGTTACCAGCTCTTTGCATTTTGCATTTTCTTTAATTGTTGAATCCATGGTTCCTATGGTATCTTCAGCATCTGAGATTCTGTCTTCTATCTCTTCTATTCTATTGTTGATATTTGCATCTATGACTCCTGATTTCTTCCCAAGGTTTTCTATCTCCAACGTTGTCTCCCTTTGTGATTGCTTAGTTGTTTCTACTTTCTGTTTTTAGATTCTGTATGGTTTTGCTCAGATTTTTCAATTGCTTGTTTGTGTTTTCCTGTAATTCTTTAAGGGGTTTTTGTGTTTCCTCTTTTATGACTTCTACTTGTTGACCCATGTTCTCTTGTATTTCTTTAAGTGATTTTTGTTTCTCCCCCTTATTGGGATTCATTATTTTCTCTATATTCTCCTGGATTTCTTTAAGTGATTTTTGTGTTTGCCTTGTATGGGCTTCTAGCTTTTGATCTATTTTCTCCTCTATTACTTTAAGAAATTTATCTAAGTGATCCTCTATCAGCATCTTTACCAGTGATTTTAGATCTGAGTCTTGTTTTTCTGGTGTGTGGAGATATCCGAGATTTAATTGTGTTTGCCTTGTAAGGGGTTCTAGCTTTTGATCTATTTTCTCATGTATTACTTTAAGAGATTTATCTATGTGTTCCTCTATCAGCATCCTGACCAGTGATTTTAGATCTGAGTCTTGTTTTTCTGGTGTTTCAGGGTATCCAAGATTTATTGCTGTCGGGGAACTGGGTTCAGATGCTGCCATACTGCCTTGATTAGTAACGATCTTACATTTGCCTTTTGCCATCTGGTTAACTCTGGTGTTAGTTGGTCCTGTAGTTACTAGCTGGTGCTTGACCCTCCTGTGGGCTCGTAAAGCTATTTCCCCGTGACTGGGACACCTGAACCACTGCCCTGCAGGGCTCCTGCTCACAGATTGCTGACAGGTGGCCTGAGTCCCCTGAGGTCTTAAACTCAGGATATCCCAGGTACTTGGTTCCACCTGTTGGGCAGCTGCTCTGCACTGCTCCTGCTCAGGGTTTGCTGTCTGGTGTCCTGATTCCGCAGAGGTCTTAAAGTCAGGATATCTCAGTTATCTGGTTCCGCCTGCTGGTCCAAAGCTGCTGGGAAGCTGGCTGAGGCTGGCTCCCCCACCGCCGGCTGGATGGGAAGCAGCTGGCAAGATGGTGCTGTCTGCAGGGAGTTTGGGGTCCGCCCTGCTAGTGCAGAGCACAGACTCGGCTGGTGTCCCCCAAACCGCTATTCTGTGCGCAGCTCCCACTCCAGGTCTGAGTCCCCGAAGGTCTTAAACTCGGGATATCCTGGGTACCTGGTTCTGCAGGCTGGGGCTGAGCACCTGGGAAGCTGGCTGAGGCTGGCTCCCCAGCCGCTGGCTGGATCTACCATGCAGTTTTTAATACTACTGCTCTGTAATATTGCTTGAGGTCCGGGATATTGATTCCCCCAGAAGCTATTTTGCTGTTGATGATAGTTTTAGCTATCCCGGGTTTTTTTGTTATTCCAGATGAATTTGAGAATTGCTCTTTCTAACTCTATGAAGGACTGAGTTGGGATTTTGATGGGGATTGAGTTGAATCTGTATATTGCTTTGGGCAAGATTACCATTTTGACTATATTAGTCCTGCCAAACCATGAGCATGGAAGATTTTCCCATTTTCTGATGTCTTCTTCAAATTCCCTCTTCAGAGACCTGAAGTTTTTGTCATATAAATCTTTCATATGTTTGGTTAGCGTCACTCCAAGATACTTTATATCATTTGTGGCTATTGTGAAGGGTGTCATTTCCCTAATTTCTTTCTCAGCCTGCTTATCCTTCACGTACAGGAAGGCTACTGATTTGCTTGAGTTGATTCTATAGCCAGCCACTTTGCTGAAGTTGTTTATCAGTTGCAGGAGTTCTCTGGTGGAGTTTTTTGGGTCACTTAAGTATACTATCATATCATCTGCAAATAGTGATAGTTTGACTTCTTCCTTTCGATTTGTATCGCTTTGACTTCCATCTGTTGTGGAATTGCTCTAGCTAGTACCTCAAGTACTATATTGAAGAGATATGGTGAGAGTCTAGTCCCTGATTTTAGTGGGATTGCTTCAAGTTTTTCTCCGTTTACCTTGATGTTGACTACTGGTCTGCTGTATATTGCTTTTACTATGTTTAGATATGGGCCTTGAATTCCTGCTCTTTCCAAGACCTTTAGCATGAAAGAATGCTGAATTATGTCAAATGCTTTTTCAGCATCCAATGAGATGACCATGTGGTTTTTTTTCTTTGAGTTTGTTTATGTAGTGGATTACATTGATGGATTTCCGTATATTGAACCACCCCTGCATCCCTGGGATGAACCCAACTTGATCATGGTGAATGATCGTTTTTATGTGTTCTTGGATTCGGTTGGCAAGTATTTTTTTTTTTTTTTTAGTATTTTTGCATCGATATTCATAAGAGAAATTGGCCTGTAGTTCTGTTTCTTTGTTGGATCTCTGTGTGGTTTTGGTATCAGGGTAATACCGTTTCTTAAGGTGCTTCTCAGACATCCAAATTGCCTCAGGTGAAAATTCTTTGTTTAGCTATGTACCCCGTTTTTAATAGGGTTATTTGTTTCTTTGGGGTCTAACTTCTTGATTTCTTTGTATATATTGGATATTGGCCCTATGTCCGAAGTGGGGTTGCTGAAGATATTTTCCCAATATCGTACAGGAGTACCACAACAGAGAAATGGGAGTGGAGTGATTGGGGAATGGGTGGAGGGAAAAGGACTTATGGAACATATGGTGAGGGGGTTACTGGGAAAGGGGAAAGCATTCAGAATGTAAACAAAGAATATAGAAAAAAATCTTAAAAGGTAATAATAAATTTAAAAAAAAAGGAAAAAAAAGAAAGTAGGATTTAGCTCAAGGCAAGGTCCTAAGGTGTGACACTATTACTGAGGCTATGGAGAATTCACTATAAAGGACCTATCCTATCATGACTGTGTTCTGAACAATCTAAAAAGCAGCTGAAAGAGTCAGATACAGATATTTGCATTCAACTAATGGACAGAAGTAGCTGACTCCTGTTGTTGAATTAGGGAAGGCTGAAAGCAGCTAAGTGGCGAGACCATATTCTCAATCTGGACCTCTGAGACCTCTCAAACACTGAACCACCAAACAGGCAGTATATACCAGCTGATATGATGCCCCAACACATATACAATAGAGGACTTCTGGGTCTGTGTTCTTTTAGAGATGATGCACTTAACCCTCAAGAAATAGAAATCTTCAGGGAGTTGAGGGTTCTGGTGGGGTGGAGAATGAGAACATCTCCATGGAGACAGCAGCCTAACTCTAATCAAGAAGTGAAAGACCTATATGATTAAAAATTATCTTAACGAAATTGATATAGATATTAGTGAAAAATACATGCCCATTAATAAGCAAGAACAATATAGGAAAAAAGATTGTCATAAAATATTATTTTGATTTTATCATTTTTCCACCTGATTAAATTTAAAAAACACTTTGATGTTACTAGCACAAACAATATTACAGAAGTGACTTTTTAGCTCTCATTCCTCCCTGTATTCTACCATGTTCCTTTAGCCTCTCCCATAAAGCCTCAACTATCTGAAAACAACACCATGTACAGGAAAAACTAATTGTGCCTGAAACCCACACAAAAAATACAGGTAACTGAATCCTAAAGAATTTTATTCAAGTGTGTCTAAAACAAGTGTTTCTTAGATGCAGGAGAATGATGGGGTCCATTTTCTTATAAACTGTTACTCTGTATATTTTTATTTGTGTGAGACAGTTAATGAATAGCATTATAAACTGTAGTATGTATGGGTCTCTGTTATTTTGTTGTTGCCATATACATGTCCCACCCCTATAATGGATTGGTTCAGTCTTATTTGTCATTTCTATCTTCTTGAAGATATACCCCATCTTCACACTGATGTTTCCCTTGTGTAGAACTAGATTGCTGAAGAAAAATGGCTTAATGGGTGATTATACCGTGTAAAGATTCTCCTCTTTTGTTGATATGGATGATACGTTTTTTGGTATTGTAGTCTACTCTGGTGTCTCTTTTCTTTGCCAATATAGACATAGAATTATTCATTTAAAAGTCAGGCTTTTCTAAATGCTTTCAGGACAAAAATATAAGAAGGTCTCAAAACACCTATGGAGAAAACTGATTGAAAAATTAATAGAAATTAAAATTTAAGTATGCAACACTTGTCCTGAAATCATTTAGAAAAGTTTACCTGCTGTCATTTATGTTTCTTGTCTGAATTCCTCAGACAAAATCTTAAATCCAAGGATTAAATCATTCACGACTTCACTCATTCATCAAGAAAACACTTGACAGTTGGGTCTGCATGGAGTGGTTATATTTCAAGGTTGTTCACAGGGGTTAAAATATGACTGGCCCCACACCTACCAGGCACTCACATATCAGCTGGGACATTAAAAGAACCCCAGATCTTCAGCCTGAGTCATCCCATGCTAATTAGTCTTCTAACTTGCCTCTGGGCCCAAAGCCAGGCCTTGGACAGGGAAACAGGAACAAAGAGATGCATTCCATTGCCACCTGTGAAACCTCAGAGGGAGGACCCAGCTGTAGTTTTCCTCCTCCCAAGTGCAAAATGTGTAAACAGTAAACAGAAAATAAAAGTGCAGTTTTAATTGAATCATCTTCCTGTCCCCCAGTGTCCAGGGATAGACAGTGTAAAGACAAGCCTGGCTTTTCTATTGCCTTCCTGCTTGTTCAACATAAGGAATGGGGTGAAGCAAGAAGGGACCAGCTTCCTTTCCTTATAGCTCTAGGGTAGTCCTTGGAGTCATTCATTCCCACAGCTGCCAGTGTCCCCAGAATGTATTCAGTAATAGGGCAGGGGTGTGGTTCACTCTTAAGCCTGACTTAAGGCTTAGAAACCCCATCTATCTGTTGATTATGTCGTGAAAATATATTATTTATATAAATATTTCTCTATGTTAAGATAAAGGCCAGGCATTGTTCTAACCTGTCAGCGTTTATATGTAACATTGTCATTTTTTTCATAGCTTTTAGTACTTTGATTTCACTGCACATGAAATATTTGTATATTATGTGTCTACTTGATTTTCTGTGTGCTTTTAGTAGTTTCAGAACTATCACTTATTTGGGGAATATGTTTCACACAAATCATATACAAACAGTTAATTCATTGTGTTCAATAGAGTCAGTAAACACTAAGACTAATCTTAGGTCCCTCCCTGTTAGTCCAGAGAGTCTCTCCTCTCAGATCTCTGATAGATTCTAGAGGTTCCCCTCAACTTCCAACCTCACAAGGTTGCCTGTTTCCATTCATTTCACTGGCACTAAACATCTCATTTCCTCTTTCCTGGTTCCCCCATCCCTGAAAGTCACATAAGCCCTCTTCCCTGCTGCTCTTCCCAATCAAACCCCTCCTGCTTCCCTGTCCTGGTATTCCCCTACACTGCTGCATCAAGCATTTCCACGACCAGGTGTCTCTCCTTCCTTCTTCTTGGACATCATTTGATATGTGAATTGTGTCTTGGGTTTTCCAAGTTTCTGGGCTATATCCACTTATCAGTGAGTGCATACCATGTGTGTCCTTTTGTGACTGTGTTACTTCACTGAGGATGATGTTTTCCAGTTCCACCCATTTACCTAAGGATTTCATGAATTCATTGTTTTTAAGAGCTAAGTAGTATTCCATAGTGTAACTATACCACATTTTCTGTATCTATTCTTCTGTTGAGAGACATCTGGGTTCTTTCCAGCTTCTGGCTATTATAAATAAGGCTGCCATGAACATAGTGGAACATGTGTCCTTATTACATGCTGGGAATCCTCAGGGTATACGCCAAGTGGGGGTAGCCTTTTCAAGAAATGGTGCTGGTTCAACTGGAGCTCAGCAGGCAGAAGAATTCAAATCAATCAATTCTTATCACCTTTTACTAAGCTCAAGTCCAAGTGGATCTAGAACATCCACATAAACCAGACACACTGAAACTAATGGAAAAGAAACTGGTGCAGAACCTTGAGTGCATGGGCACAGGGGAAAATTTCCTGAACAGAACACCAATAGCTAATACTGTAAGATGAAGAATTTTCAAATGGTACCTCATAAAATTACAAAGTTTTTGTAAGACAAAGGACACTGTCAATAGGACAAAACGGCAACCAACAAATTGGGAAAAGATCTTTACCAACCATACACCCGACAGAGGACAAATATCTAATATATACAAAGAACTCAAGAAGTTAGACACCAGAGAGCCAAATAACACTATTAAAAAGTGGGGTACAGAGTTAAACAAAGAATTCTTACATGAGGAATATCCAAAGGCTGAGAAGCACCTAAAGAAATGTTCAACATGCTTAGGCATCAGGGAAATTCAAATCAGAACAACCTTGAGATTTCATCTCACCCAGTCAGAAAGGCTAAGATCAAATCTCAGGAGAGAGCAGGTGCTGGTGAGGATGTGGAGAAAGAGGAACACTCCTCCACTGCTGGTTTGATTGCATGCTGGTACAACCACTCTGGAAATCAATCTGGTTGTTCCTCAGAAAACAGGGCATAACTCCTCTTTTTCTTGAACAGGTATTGATACTGATATCTATCTGTCTATCTATATCTATATATCTATTTACATATATGTATACATAAAATCTATCATGTCACACATATTTTTATGAAAATATGTTATTTAATAAAAATTCCTATGGTTCCACAATTGTTAAAAGAATTCAATTTTAAAGCTAAAAGACTGAAGGGCATGAAATGCACTTGTCACTTTGTTAGAGCATGAGCCTTTGAATCTTGACATCACAATGGCCTGTCACCCTGACTACTAAAGAATCCTCAGACTTCAGTGGTTGGCTTGCCAACTGCAGGCTTCAGTTTGGTATTTACTGCCAAGAAGTAAAGTGATCATTTCACATCCATTGATTGGTTCTGGATTCCAGGCTCCACTGTAAAGGTAGGTATATAATAACTAATTTGATTCTATGATAGTGTAATAGAATCAGGAAGTGCTCTTTCTTGATTCTACAGATCTAGGAAACTAGCTTTTAACTTGGCAGCGTCTTCATGGAAAGTTATACAGTAGCAATATTCAGTACCAATTCCCTAAAGAAACAAAGTTATCAAGTAAGGAGATCTATACTTTGTGCTTCCAGGAACATGATTTCTATAATTCTTCAAAAAAATATCTATTCTGAACATGAGAGAGGAATATTTTCTAGACTATCTAATTTTTTTGCCCAGTATGAAAACAAACTTTTCTTTTATACTGGTCAAACTTCAACCTAAAACTTATGAATGCTTCAGTTTTCAGCAAATTGTTATTTTTTTCCAAGATATGTTGTGATTTTTAAATAGTTTTCAAATTTTTAATGTTCATTCAAATAGAAATGAATCATTATCCACATATGTTCATTTACTTATAATATTTAATATCGTGAATATGAATTGATATTATTTTTAAAAATTTCTTTACATTATTGTTTGTTGTGTGTGATGATAACCATTGAATGCTGTTCCTCCTGACTCCTCTAATATCATGGCTGTTAAATACTTTCTATATAAAAGCTTGTGTCTATCTACATATTCTTTGAAAGATATATCATATGTTTTGAATAGCTTGACATTCACTTAATATGTTTTAATATTCAAATTGTATGAGCATGATAGAGTAAAGAACCACCAAAAGAGTAGCTATCAATCTGTCTACTGATCTATGATCCATCTATCTCTATATTCTCTCTCACCAATATAACTTTCATATATATATATATGTATATGTATATATATATACATATACATATACATATATATATATATATATATATATATATATATAGAGAGAGAGAGAGAGAGAGATACATATTTGTGAAAATATGTGATTCATTACAAAGATGTATGGTTCAACAATTGTTAAAAAAAGATTTAAAGCCACTAATAACTGTTCCTGTCTCAAAGAACTGCAGAGATGGAAATGGAGAGGAGTCTGAGGAAAAGAAGTTCCAGGGATAGGTCGAAAGTGGGACCAGGTCCCTTTCCTCCCTTCTTGGGAATCATATGATTAGCTAATTCTGTCTTGAATATTCAGAGCTTCTTGGATAATTAATATCCACTTATCAGTGATTGCATTTCATGTGTATTCTTCTGTGATTGGGATAGCTCACTTAGGATGATATTTTGCAGTTCCATCCATTTCCCTACAAATTTCATGAATTCATTGTTTTTAGTTGCTGAATAGTATTCCATTGTATAAATAAATATACCACATTTTCTTTTTTTTGTTTTTTTTTAATTGGATATATTCTATATTTACAATTCATTACCCATTTTCTGGTTCCCCACCGTCAAGGGTCCCATATGCCCTTTTCCCTCCCCCTGCTCCCTCAGCCACCCCCTCCCACCTCACTGTTCTTATACTCCCCCACAATGATGCTTTGGTCCATTCTAGCTCCAGTGTCCACTCTTCTCTTCTTGTCAGACCTCAAATGGTATGTGATTTATGTCTTTGGTGTTCCAAGATTCTAGGCTAATATCCACTTATCAGTGACTGCAAACCATGGGTATTCTTTTGAGAGTGGTATGACGTTCTCCAGCTCCATCCATTTCTCTAAGAATTTCATGAATTCATTGTTTCTAATGGCTGAATAGTACTCCATTGTGTATATATACCACATTTTTTGTATTCATTCCTCTGTTGAGGGACATCTGGGTTCTTTCCAGCTTCTGGCTATTATATATAAGGTTGCTATGAACATAGTGGAACATGTATCCCTATTGCATGCTGGGGAATCTTCTGGGTATATTCTCAGGAGTGGTATGGCTGGGTCCTCTGGAAGTATCATGTCCAGTTTTCTGAGGAACCGCCATACTGATTTCCAGAGTGGTTGTACCAGCTTGCATTCCAACCAGCAGTGGAGGAGTGTTCCTTTTTCTCCACATCCTCGCCAACACCTGATGTCTTCTGAGTTTTTAATCTTAGCCATTCTGACTGGTGTGAGGTGAAATCTCAGGGTTGTTTTGATTTACATTTCCGTAATGACTAATGATGTTGAACATTTTTTAAGGTGTTTCTCAGCCATCTGAATTTCTTCAGGTGAAAAGTCTCTGTTTAGCTCTGTACCCCATTTTTGGATAGGGTAATTTGGTTTTCTGGGGTCTAACCTCTTGAGTTCTTTGTATACGTTGGATATTAGCCCTCTGTCAGATGTGGGGTTGGTGAAGATCCTTTCTTAATTTGTTGGTTGCCGATTTATCCTTTTGACAGTGTCTTTTGCCTTACAGAAACTTTGTAATTATATGAGGTCCCATTTGTCTATTCTTGCTCTTAGAGCATAAGCAATTGGTGTTCTGTTCAGGAATTTTTCCCCTGAGCCAATGTCCTCAAGGGTCTTCCCCAGTTTCTTTTCTATTAGTTTTAGTGTGTCTGGTTTTATGTGGAGGTCCTTGATCCACTTGGAGTTGAGCTTAGTGCAAGGAGATAAGAGTGGATCAATTCTCATTCTTCTGCCTGTTGACCTCCAGTTGAGCCAGCATCATCTGTTGAAAAGGCTATCTTTTTTCCACTGGATGTTTTCAGCTCCTTTGTCGAAGATCAATTGGCCATAGATGTGCGGGTTCAATTCTGGGTCTTCGATGCTATTCCATTGATCCGCCTCCCGGTCACTGAACCAATACCATACAGTTTTTTTATTTAATTTTTATTTTCTATATTTTTTTTATTTTTATTTTCTATATTCTATGTTTACATTCCAAAGGCTTTCCCCTTTCCCAGTCCCCCCCCACCATATGTCCCATAATTCCTCTCCCCCCAGCTATTCCCCAATCATTCCCCCTCCCCCCTCGGTTTCTTTACTAAACTGGATGCAATCTTTACATGCCCAGGGTCCTCTCCTTTCTTCTTCTTGGGAATCATTTGACTTGCTATTTGTGTCTTGAGTATTTAGGGCTTCTGTGCTCATTAATATCCACTTATCAGTGATTGCATTTCATGTGTATTCTTTTGTGATTGGGTTAGCTCACTTAGGATGATATTTTCCAGATCTAACCATTTACCTGCAAATTGCATGAGTTCATTATTTTTAATTGCTGAGTAGTACTCCATTGTATAAATATACCACATTTTCTGTATCCATTCCTCTTTTGAGGGATATCTGGGCTCCTTCCAATTCAGGCTATTATAAACAAGGCTGCTATAAACATAGTGGAGCATGTGTCTTTATTGTATGCAGGGGAATCCTCTGGGTATAGCCCAAGAGTGGTATGCCAGGGTCCTCTGGAAGTGACATGCCCAATTTTCTGAGGAACCGCCCCACTGATTTCCAGAGTGATTTTACAATTTTGCAATCCCACCAACAGTGGAGGAGTGTTCCTCTTTCTCTACGTCCTCGCCAGCACTTGTTGTCTCTTGAGTTTTTAATCTTAGCCATTCTGACTGGTGTGAGGTGGAATCTCAGGGTTGTTTTGATTTACATTTCCCTGATGACTAATGATGTTGAACATCTCTTAAGGTGTTTATTGGCCATCCGCATTTCTTCTGGTGAAAATTCTGTTTTTAGCTCTGTACCCCATTTTTTGATAGGGTTATTTGGTTCTTTGGGGTCTAACTTTTTGAGTTCTTTGTATATATTGGATATTAGCCCACTGTTGGATGTAGGGTTGGTGAAGATCTTTTCCCAATTTGTTGATGGCTGTTTTGTCCTTCTGACAGTGTCCTTTGCCTTACAGAAACTTTGTAATTTTTTTTTTGTTTTTGGTTTTTTTTTTTTTTTTTTTGAGACAGGGTTTTTCTGTGCAGTCCTGGCTGTCCTGGAACTCACGCTGTAGACCAGGCTGGCCTTGAACTCGGAAATCTGCCTGTCTCTGCCTCCCAAGTGCTGGGATTACAGGCATGCGCCACCACGCCCGGCGAAACTTTGTAATTTTATGAGGTCCCATTTGTCAATTATTGATCTTAGAGCATAAGCTATTGGTGTTCTGTTCAGGAACTTTCCCCCTGTGCCCATGTCCTCCAGGGTCTTCCCAAGTTTCTTTTCTAATAGTTTCAGTGTGTCTGGTTTTATGTAGAGGTACTTGATCTACTTGGAGTTGATCGTAGTACAAGGAGATAAGAGTGGGTCAATTCGCATTCTTCTGCATGTTGACCTCCAGTTGAACCAGCACCATTTGTTGAAAAGGCTATCTTTTTTCCACTGGATGGTTGTGGCTCCTTTATCAAAGATCAAGTGACCATAAGTCTGTGGGGTTCATTTCTGGGACTTCAATCCTATTCCATTAATCTACCTGCCTGTTGCTGTACCAATACCATGCAGTTTTTTACACAATTGCTCTGTAGTACTGCTTGAGGTCAGGGATATTGATTCCCCCAGAAGTCCTTTTATTGTTGAGAATAGTTTTAGCTATCCTGGGTTTTTTTGTTGCTCCAGATGAATTTGAGAATTGCTCTTTCTAGATCTATGAAGAATTGATTTGGGATTTTGATGGGGATTGCATTGAATCTGTATATTGCTTTTGGCAAGATGGCCATTTTTACTATATTGATCCTGCCAATCCAGGAGCAAGAAATATTTTTCCATCTTCTGAGGTCTTCTTCGATTTCTTTCTTCAAGGACTTGAAGTTCCTGTCATACAGATCTTTCGCTTGTTTGATTAGAGTTACGCCAAGGTACTTTATGTTGTTTGTGGCTATTGTGAAGGGTGTTATTTCCCTAACTTCTTTCTCAGCCTGCTTGTCCTTTGAGTACAAGAAGGCTACTGATTTGCTTGAGTTAATTTTATAACCAGCCACTTTGCTGAAGTTGTTTATCAGCTATAGAAGTTCTCTGGTGGAGTTTTTTGGGTCGCTTAATTAGACTATCATATCGTCTGCAAATAATGATACTTTGACTTCTTCCTTCCAATTTGTATCCCTGTGACTTCCTTATGTTGTCTAATTGCTCTCACTAGAACTTCAAGTACTATATTGAAAAGATATGGAGAGAGAGAGCAGCCTTGCCTAGTCCCTGAATTTAGTGGGATTGCTTCAAGTTTCTCTCCATTTATTTTGATGTTGGCTACTGGTTTGCTGTAGATTGCTTTTACTATGTTTAGGTATGGGCCTTGAATTCCTGCTCTTTCCAAGACTTTTAGCATGAAAGGATGCTGAATTTTGTCGAATGCTTTTTTCAGCATCTAATGAGATGGCCATGTGGTTTTTTTCTTTTAGTTTGTTTATGTAGTGGATTACATTGATGGATTTCCATATATTGAACCATCCCTGCATCCCTGGAATGAAGCCTACTTGATCATGGTGAATGATCGTTTCGATATGCTCTTGGATTTGGTTGGCAAGAATTTTATTTAGTACTTTTACATCAATATTCATAAGAGAAATTAGCCTGTAGTTCTCTTTCTTTGTTGGATCTTTTTGTGGTTTAGGTATCAGCATAATTGTAGTTTCCCCCCTTGTGTTGGTATTTTTCCCCTATTATCTTTGGAGGTCTGGGTTTGTAGATAAGTATCGTGCAAATTTAGTTTTGTCTTGGAATACCTTGGTTTCCCCATCTATGGCAATTGAGAGTTTTGCTGGGTATGGTAGTTTTGGATGAAGTTTGTGTTCTCTTAGGGTCTGCATGAGATCTGCCCAGGATCTTCTAGCTTTCATGGTCTCAGGTGAGAAGTCTGATGTAATTCTGATAGGTCTTCCTTTATACGTTACTTGTCCTTTTTCTCTTGCTGCCTTTAATATTCTTTCTTTGTTTAGTGCATTTGGGGTTTTGATTATTATGTGACAGGAAGTATTTCTGTTCTGGTCCAGTCTATTTGGGGTTCTATATGCTTCTTGTATATTCATTGGCATCTCTCTCTTTAGGTTGGGGAAGTTTTCTTCCATAATTTTGTAGAAGATATTTGCTGGCCCTTTAAGTTGTAGATCTTCATTCTCATCTATTCATATAATCCTTAGGTTTGGTCTTCTCATTATGTCCTGGATTTCCTGTATGTTTTGGGTTACCAGCTCTTTGCATTTTGCATTTTCTTTAATTGTTGAATCCATGGTTCCTATGGTATCTTCAGCATCTGAGATTCTGTCTTCTATCTCTTCTATTCTATTGTTGATATTTGCATCTATGACTCCTGATTTCTTCCCAAGGTTTTCTATCTCCAACGTTGTCTCCCTTTGTGATTGCTTAGTTGTTTCTACTTTCTGTTTTTAGATTCTGTATGGTTTTGCTCAGATTTTTCAATTGCTTGTTTGTGTTTTCCTGTAATTCTTTAAGGGGTTTTTGTGTTTCCTCTTTTATGACTTCTACTTGTTGACCCATGTTCTCTTGTATTTCTTTAAGTGATTTTTGTTTCTCCCCCTTATTGGGATTCATTATTTTCTCTATATTCTCCTGGATTTCTTTAAGTGATTTTTGTGTTTGCCTTGTATGGGCTTCTAGCTTTTGATCTATTTTCTCCTCTATTACTTTAAGAAATTTATCTAAGTGATCCTCTATCAGCATCTTTACCAGTGATTTTAGATCTGAGTCTTGTTTTTCTGGTGTGTGGAGATATCCGAGATTTAATTGTGTTTGCCTTGTAAGGGGTTCTAGCTTTTGATCTATTTTCTCATGTATTACTTTAAGAGATTTATCTATGTGTTCCTCTATCAGCATCCTGACCAGTGATTTTAGATCTGAGTCTTGTTTTTCTGGTGTTTCAGGGTATCCAAGATTTATTGCTGTCGGGGAACTGGGTTCAGATGCTGCCATACTGCCTTGATTAGTAACGATCTTACATTTGCCTTTTGCCATCTGGTTAACTCTGGTGTTAGTTGGTCCTGTAGTTACTAGCTGGTGCTTGACCCTCCTGTGGGCTCGTAAAGCTATTTCCCCGTGACTGGGACACCTGAACCACTGCCCTGCAGGGCTCCTGCTCACAGATTGCTGACAGGTGGCCTGAGTCCCCTGAGGTCTTAAACTCAGGATATCCCAGGTACTTGGTTCCACCTGTTGGGCAGCTGCTCTGCACTGCTCCTGCTCAGGGTTTGCTGTCTGGTGTCCTGATTCCACAGAGGTCTTAAAGTCAGGATATCTCAGTTATCTGGTTCCGCCTGCTGGTCCAAAGCTGCTGGGAAGCTGGCTGAGGCTGGCTCCCCCACCGCCGGCTGGATGGGAAGCAGCTGGCAAGATGGTGCTGTCTGCAGGGAGTTCGGGGTCCGCCCTGCTACTGCAGAGCACAGACTCGGCTGGTGTCCCCCAAACCGCTATTCTGTGCGCAGCTCCCACTCCAGGTCTGAGTCCCCGAAGGTCTTAAACTCGGGATATCCTGGGTACCTGGTTCAGCAGGCTGGGGCTGAGCACCTGGGAAGCTGGCTGAGGCTGGCTCCCCAGCCGCTGGCTGGATCTACCATGCAGTTTTTAATACTACTGCTCTGTAATATTGCTTGAGGTCCGGGATATTGATTCCCCCAGAAGCTATTTTGCTGTTGATGATAGTTTTAGCTATCCCGGGTTTTTTTGTTATTCCAGATGAATTTGAGAATTGCTCTTTCTAACTCTATGAAGGACTGAGTTGGGATTTTGATGGGGATTGAGTTGAATCTGTATATTGCTTTGGGCAAGATTACCATTTTGACTATATTAGTCCTGCCAAACCATGAGCATGGAAGATTTTCCCATTTTCTGATGTCTTCTTCAAATTCCCTCTTCAGAGACCTGAAGTTTTTGTCATATAAATCTTTCATATGTTTGGTTAGCGTCACTCCAAGATACTTTATATCATTTGTGGCTATTGTGAAGGGTGTCATTTCCCTAATTTCTTTCTCAGCCTGCTTATCCTTCACGTACAGGAAGGCTACTGATTTGCTTGAGTTGATTCTATAGCCAGCCACTTTGCTGAAGTTGTTTATCAGTTGCAGGAGTTCTCTGGTGGAGTTTTTTGGGTCACTTAAGTATACTATCATATCATCTGCAAATAGTGATAGTTTGACTTCTTCCTTTCGATTTGTATCGCTTTGACTTCCATCTGTTGTGGAATTGCTCTAGCTAGTACCTCAAGTACTATATTGAAGAGATATGGTGAGAGTCTAGTCCCTGATTTTAGTGGGATTGCTTAAGGTTTTTCTCCGTTTACCTTGATGTTGACTACTGGTCTGCTGTATATTGCTTTTACTATGTTTAGATATGGGCCTTGAATTCCTGCTCTTTCCAAGACCTTTAGCATGAAAGGATGCTGAATTTTGTCAAATGCTTTTTCAGCATCCAATGAGATGACCATGTGGTTTTTTTTCTTTGAGTTTGTTTATGTAGTGGATTACATTGATGGATTTCCGTATATTGAACCACCCCTGCATCCCTGGGATGAACCCAACTTGATCATAGTGAATGATCGTTTTGATGTGTTCTTGGATTCGGTTGGCAAGTATTTTTTTTTTTTTTTTTTTAGTATTTTTGCATCGATATTCATAAGAGAAATTGGCCTGTAGTTCTGTTTCTTAGTTGGATGTCTGTGTGGTTTTGGTATCAGGGTAATACCGTTTCTTAAGGTGCTTCTCAGACATCCAAATTGCCTCAGGTGAAAATTCTTTGTTTAGCTGTGTACCCCGTTTTTAATAGGGTTATTTGTTTCTTTGGGGTCTAACTTCTTGATTTCTTTGTATATATTGGATATTGGCCCTATGTCCGAAGTGGGGTTGCTGAAGATATTTTCCCAATATCGTACAGGAGTACCACAACAGAGAAATGGGAGTGGAGTGATTGGGGAATGGGTGGAGGGAAAAGGACTTATGGAACATATGGTGAGGGGGTTACTGGGAAAGGGGAAAGCATTCAGAATGTAAACAAAGAATATAGAAAAAAATCTTAAAAGGTAATAATAAATTTAAAAAAAAGGAAGAAAAAGAAAGTAGGATTTAGCTCAAGGCAAGGTCCTAAGGTGTGACACTATTACTGAGGCTATGGAGAATTCACTATAAAGGACCTATCCTATCATGACTGTGTTCTGAACAATCTAAAAAGCAGCTGAAAGAGTCAGATACAGATATTTGCATTCAACTAATGGACAGAAGTAGCTGACTCCTGTTGTTGAATTAGGGAAGGCTGAAAGCAGCTAAGTGGCGAGACCATATTCTCAATCTGGACCTCTGAGACCTCTCAAACACTGAACCACCAAACAGGCAGTATATACCAGCTGATATGATGCCCCAACACATATACAATAGAGGACTTCTGGGTCTGTGTTCTTTTAGAGATGATGCACTTAACCCTCAAGAAATAGAAATCTTCAGGGAGTTGAGGGTTCTGGTGGGGTGGAGAATGAGAACATCTCCATGGAGACAGCAGCCTAACTCTAATCAAGAAGTGAAAGACCTATATGATTAAAAATTATCTTAACGAAATTGATATAGATATTAGTGAAAAATACATGCCCATTAATAAGCAAGAACAATATAGGAAAAAAGATTGTCATAAAATATTATTTTGATTTTATCATTTTTCCACCTGATTAAATTTAAAAAACACTTTGATGTTACTAGCACAAACAATATTACAGAAGTGACTTTTTAGCTCTCATTCCTCCCTGTATTCTACCATGTTCCTTTAGCCTCTCCCATAAAGCCTCAACTATCTGAAAACAACACCATGTACAGGAAAAACTAATTGTGCCTGAAACCCACACAAAAAATACAGGTAACTGAATCCTAAAGAATTTTATTCAAGTGTGTCTAAAACAAGTGTTTCTTAGATGCAGGAGAATGATGGGGTCCATTTTCTTATAAACTGTTACTCTGTATATTTTTATTTGTGTGAGACAGTTAATGAATAGCATTATAAACTGTAGTATGTATGGGTCTCTGTTATTTTGTTGTTGCCATATACATGTCCCACCCCTATAATGGATTGGTTCAGTCTTATTTGTCATTTCTATCTTCTTGAAGATATACCCCATCTTCACACTGATGTTTCCCTTGTGTAGAACTAGATTGCTGAAGAAAAATGGCTTAATGGGTGATTATACCGTGTAAAGATTCTCCTCTTTTGTTGATATGGATGATACGTTTTTTGGTATTGTAGTCTACTCTGGTGTCTCTTTTCTTTGCCAATATAGACATAGAATTATTCATTTAAAAGTCAGGCTTTTCTAAATGCTTTCAGGACAAAAATATAAGAAGGTCTCAAAACACCTATGGAGAAAACTGATTGAAAAATTAATAGAAATTAAAATTTAAGTATGCAACACTTGTCCTGAAATCATTTAGAAAAGTTTACCTGCTGTCATTTATGTTTCTTGTCTGAATTCCTCAGACAAAATCTTAAATCCAAGGATTAAATCATTCACGACTTCACTCATTCATCAAGAAAACACTTGACAGTTGGGTCTGCATGGAGTGGTTATATTTCAAGGTTGTTCACAGGGGTTAAAATATGACTGGCCCCACACCTACCAGGCACTCACATATCAGCTGGGACATTAAAAGAACCCCAGATCTTCAGCCTGAGTCATCCCATGCTAATTAGTCTTCTAACTTGCCTCTGGGCCCAAAGCCAGGCCTTGGACAGGGAAACAGGAACAAAGAGATGCATTCCATTGCCACCTGTGAAACCTCAGAGGGAGGACCCAGCTGTAGTTTTCCTCCTCCCAAGTGCAAAATGTGTAAACAGTAAACAGAAAATAAAAGTGCAGTTTTAATTGAATCATCTTCCTGTCCCCCAGTGTCCAGGGATAGACAGTGTAAAGACAAGCCTGGCTTTTCTATTGCCTTCCTGCTTGTTCAACATAAGGAATGGGGTGAAGCAAGAAGGGACCAGCTTCCTTTCCTTATAGCTCTAGGGTAGTCCTTGGAGTCATTCATTCCCACAGCTGCCAGTTTCCCCAGAATGTATTCAGTAATAGGGCAGGGGTGTGGTTCACTCTTAAGCCTGACTTAAGGCTTAGAAACCCCATCTATCTGTTGATTATGTCGTGAAAATATATTATTTATATAAATATTTCTCTATGTTAAGATAAAGGCCAGGCATTGTTCTAACCTGTCAGCGTTTATATGTAACATTGTCATTTTTTTCATAGCTTTTAGTACTTTGATTTCACTGCACATGAAATATTTGTATATTATGTGTCTACTTGATTTTCTGTGTGCTTTTAGTAGTTTCAGAACTATCACTTATTTGGGGAATATGTTTCACACAAATCATATACAAACAGTTAATTCATTGTGTTCAATAGAGTCAGTAAACACTAAGACTAATCTTAGGTCCCTCCCTGTTAGTCCAGAGAGTCTCTCCTCTCAGATCTCTGATAGATTCTAGAGGTTCCCCTCAACTTCCAACCTCACAAGGTTGCCTGTTTCCATTCATTTCACTGGCACTAAACATCTCATTTCCTCTTTCCTGGTTCCCCCATCCCTGAAAGTCACATAAGCCCTCTTCCCTGCTGCTCTTCCCAATCAAACCCCTCCTGCTTCCCTGTCCTGGTATTCTCCTACACTGCTGCATCAAGCATTTCCACGACCAGGTGTCTCTCCTTCCTTCTTCTTGGACATCATTTGATATGTGAATTGTGTCTTGGGTTTTCCAAGTTTCTGGGCTATATCCACTTATCAGTGAGTGCATACCATGTGTGTCCTTTTGTGACTGTGTTACTTCACTGAGGATGATGTTTTCCAGTTCCACCCATTTGCCTAAGAATTTCATGAATTCATTGTTTTTAAGAGCTAAGTAGTATTCCATAGTGTAACTATACCACATTTTCTGTATCTATTCTTCTGTTAAGAGACATCTGGGTTCTTTCCAGCTTCTGGCTATTATAAATAAGGCTGCCATGAACATAGTGGAACATGTGTCCTTATTACATGCTGGGAATCCTCAGGGTATACACCAAGTGGGGGTAGACTTTTCAAGAAATGGTGCTGGTTCAACTGGAACTCAGCAGGCAGAAGAATTCAAATCAATCAATTCTTATCACCTTTTACTAAGCTCAAGTCCAAGTGGATCTAGAACATCCACATAAACCAGACACACTGAAACTAATGGAAAAGAAACTGGTGCAGAACCTTGAGTGCATGGGCACAGGGGAAAATTTCCTGAACAGAACACCAATAGCTAATACTGTAAGATGAAGAATTTTCAAATGGTACCTCATAAAATTACAAAGTTTTTGTAAGACAAAGGACACTGTCAATAGGACAAAACGGCAACCAACAAATTGGGAAAAGATCTTTACCAACCATACACCCGACAGAGGACAAATATCTAATATATACAAAGAACTCAAGAAGTTAGACACCAGAGAGCCAAATAACACTATTAAAAAGTGGGGTACAGAGTTAAACAAAGAATTCTTACATGAGGAATATCCAAAGGCTGAGAAGCACCTAAAGAAATGTTCAACATGCTTAGGCATCAGGGAAATTCAAATCAGAACAACCTTGAGATTTCATCTCACCCAGTCAGAAAGGCTAAGATCAAATCTCAGGAGAGAGCAGGTGCTGGTGAGGATGTGGAGAAAGAGGAACACTCCTCCACTGCTGGTTTGATTGCATGCTGGTACAACCACTCTGGAAATCAATCTGGTTGTTCCTCAGAAAACAGGGCATAACTCCTCTTTTTCTTGAACAGGTATTGATACTGATATCTATCTGTCTATCTATATCTATATATCTATTTACATATATGTATACATAAAATCTATCATGTCACACATATTTTTATGAAAATATGTTATTTAATAAAAATTCCTATGGTTCCACAATTGTTAAAAGAATTCAATTTTAAAGCTAAAAGACTGAAGGGCATGAAATGCACTTGTCACTTTGTTAGAGCATGAGCCTTTGAATCTTGACATCACAATGGCCTGTCACCCTGACTACTAAAGAATCCTCAGACTTCAGTGGTTGGCTTGCCAACTGCAGGCTTCAGTTTGGTATTTACTGCCAAGAAGTAAAGTGATCATTTCACATCCATTGATTGGTTCTGGATTCCAGGCTCCACTGTAAAGGTAGGTATATAATAACTAATTTGATTCTATGATAGTGTAATAGAATCAGGAAGTGCTCTTTCTTGATTCTACAGATCTAGGAAACTAGCTTTTAACTTGGCAGCGTCTTCATGGAAAGTTATACAGTAGCAATATTCAGTACCAATTCCCTAAAGAAACAAAGTTATCAAGTAAGGAGATCTATACTTTGTGCTTCCAGGAACATGATTTCTATAATTCTTCAAAAAAATATCTATTCTGAACATGAGAGAGGAATATTTTCTAGACTATCTAATTTTTTTGCCCAGTATGAAAACAAACTTTTCTTTTATACTGGTCAAACTTCAACCTAAAACTTATGAATGCTTCAGTTTTCAGCAAATTGTTATTTTTTTCCAAGATATGTTGTGATTTTTAAATAGTTTTCAAATTTTTAATGTTCATTCAAATAGAAATGAATCATTATCCACATATGTTCATTTACTTATAATATTTAATATCGTGAATATGAATTGATATTATTTTTAAAAATTTCTTTACATTATTGTTTGTTGTGTGTGATGATAACCATTGAATGCTGTTCCTCCTGGCTCCTCTAATCTCTTGGCTGTTAAATACTTTCTACATAAAAGCTTCTGTCTATCTACATATTCTTTGAAAGATATATCATATGTTTTGAATAGCTTGACATTCACTTAATATATGTCTTAATATTCAAATTGTATGAGCATGATAGAGTAAAGAACCACCAAAAGAGTAGCTATCAATCTGTCTACTGATCTATGATCCATCTATCTCTATATTTTCTCTCACCTATATAACTTTCATATATATATATATATATATATATATATATATACATACACACACACACACACACACACACACACACATATTTGTGAAAATATGTGATTCATTACAAAGATGTATGGTTCAATGACTGTTAAGAAAAGATTTAAAGCCACTAAGGGTAAGGGAGGAAAATGCATGTGCCTTTTTGTCCGTTGTCATGACCCTTAGAATACTGACATCATAATCGTTCTTCATCCTGACTGCTACAGAATGCTCAGACTTCAGTAGGTTGTCTACCAACCTTAGTGACCAGTTTGGTACTCAGGAGTAGAAAGGCAAATTTCAATTATTCAAAGGTCGGCCTTCCAGGCTCCACCAAAAAGGTATTTTTATAAGTAATTTGTTTCTCATGATAGCCTAATCATATCAGGAAGTGTTCTCTCTTCATTCCTCCAGTTCATATGAACTCACAACTCAGTAGAGGTTTCTTTTTTTCCCCCTTTGAAGAGACTTTTAATGCGTCTTCAAACTATACAAATTGTGGCTGGAGAAATGGTTCATCATATAAGAGCACTGGCTCTTGCAGAAGACCTATTTGGATCCCAGCATTCACAAGGCAACTTACACTATCCACAACTCCAGTCTGCAGGCATCCAATGCACTCTTCTGTCCTCTGTGGGCACCAGGAATTCATGTAGTACATTTCCATTGACACATGTCAAACATACATATGAAATGTTTTAAAAAAATCTTTTTTAAAATGACTTTTAATAATCAGAATATGATAGCCACTCATTTTTAATGGCCAAAGATTTACAAACACAGTAAAAGGGCAGACTAAGAAGATATGGATATCCCACTGTGCTACAAGCTACTACAAGATTGCTAATTATTCAACCTTGGTAACTAATGGCATTAAAAGACAATTCTTTGATGGAGGATCCATCTATCCAGTGTAGAGTAGTTGGGTGTGGGGGGACCTCAACCTCTGTCCTGTAGAAGCCAGTAGTTTCACTAAATCAAAATATTAAAACAGTCTCTTCATCTTCCCAAATATTCTGAGAGGCAGAACTAGAAAGTACTAGTTTTAATAAGACTACAAGAAAATAAATACAACTGCCAGCTATGATTCCACTAAAGAGTCAATGGTGATTCAGTAGAGTTGTACCCCAATTTGATTCAAATACACATGTTAGCTAAGACCAGGTCAATGACACTGGTCTGATGATGAACTGCCCAGTACAACTGTCATGTACCACCTGTGGCAAATAAGCACACAAACACAGATCTCCTTAGTAAGGAATGGTGTTAAATGTCAAATGCACTGTATTTTGCAGACTTCACATTAAAAAGTAACTCTCCACAGTTTTGTAGTAATTAAGCTGTCTGGGGTTTACTGAGTGAAGTATATTTTAAGTTAATTTTATCAACTCATTTTATGGTTTTAAGTGTAGCCACTAAGAAATTTACATGTCATGTGTATCACAATTCCATTCAATGGCACTTTTAAATAGGGTTATTTGGTTTTCTGGGGTCTAACTTGCTGAGTTCTTTGTATGTATTGGATATTATCCCTCTGTCAGATGTAGGGTTGATGAAGATTGAAAAGGTAATTTTATATCTAATTTGAATCTCATGGTAGACTAATTGTATCAGAAAGTTTTCTTTTGATTCCTCTAGATCATATCAACTAACTCTCAATTCAGCAGTGGTTTCTTGAAAAGGTAGTCATGGAAGGAATATTCAGTACCAGTCATCTGTAGAAAGAGCATTATTAAGTGAGTTTAGGGATTCTTTGAGCTTAAAGAATGGTTTCTGTAAATCTTAAGAAAAAATCTGTCCAAGTTATGAGTGAGGGTTATTTTATGTTCATTGCAATTGTTTTAACCACCATGGCTACAAAGATTTTTAAAATGAATTTGTTCTGTCTTTGGTAGACCCAGATCTCTGGTTTCCTTCAAATTGTTATAGTTTCCAATACATATTATGTTCATGGAATCTATTTCAGGATATTTGAATGTTAATTCAGATTAGACAGGAATTACTTTCCATACATGTTCATTTACTTTAAATTTGTTTATCATGAAGCTGAGTTGGTACTATCTTTTATCATATCTTTACATTATTGTTTAAGTGTGCAATACACCCATTGGCTGCTGTTTCTCTTTGACACTTGTATTCACAGGGATCCCAAAGGTTTTCTAAGTAAAGAGATCATGCATCTGTACATATTCTTTGAAAGATGTATTATGATTTGGGCAGAATTATATTCCCTTAATGAAAATATATCTCACAAAATAATCCATTTGTATGAGCAGGTCACTGTAAAGAAACCACCAGAAGATTAGCCACTCCAGTATTACAGGAAGAATTTCATTATGGATAAAAGAGGAAACATGGTCATAGTCAGCTGGAAGATTTTGGAGTAGAGAGAAAAGAGAAAGAAATTTGGTATGGCCAAGGCTGGGTAATCAAAAAGGAAGAATATCTGGAGAGAAAAATGGAGATGATTTGAGTAGGAGAACTTTGCATATAACTTTGCAATAAGGTGGAGAGGGAGTTCTATATTTAACTCACCACAGGAGAGGTTTTGGAGAGAATCTAGGTGGAGACTTTAAGATGTACAAGAATTTTTGTTTCCCAGAATCAATGTTGATATCTTTACAGGAGACACAGACAAGACACAAGGGAAATGACTCCTTTTTCTAGAATAGATCAACTCACATTTTTTAATGCTGGAGTGTTAGTTAGTTAGCTAGCTGGCTAGCTAGTTAGTTAGTTAGTTAGCTCGTTTGTTTTTCTGATTTGACAGTGATTCAGTTTAACAGTTTGACAGCTCAGCTGAACATCAGAATCACCAAAGCAGAGTTCGTTGACATGTTTCAATTAATAAAATACACCTTCAGAAGATAATATACCCCAGTTGGTCATTTCTAAGTTTTCACTGTTCAAGACAGTTTGAGGAAGGGACAATTACATTAAAAAGACATTTCTGAAGGACACAGACATATAGGCCAATATAGGAAATGCCAGAGTGTACACATGTATAAAAAATTCTAAATTTTTTAACTGTGGTTCATTTCTTTTAAATTTCTTCCTATCTTTCTCATCAGCATATTATTTATGTTAAGTGTTATAATTATCTTTTAACATCACATACTTATTTAATTGTGATTTTCATATATGTATACAATATATTAACTGTTATCATCATAAATGTTGCTATAATATTCCTCAGCTCTTCCCTTTAAACTTTATTTACTGTGTTTTCATATCATGAACCCTTTAAAACTTAGTATGAACATTGATCTTATCCACTGAATACTTGTTCTGTTAGGTGGAGACCTGTACCAGGAGTACCTTATTTTTTCTAAATGGAAACCCTTGTGAAGGAAGACATGGGAGGAATACATCAAACCTTGCTGTGCCAAGGCCCCGTGGAAATCACAAGGGGCACGAAAATGAATAAAAGACATCTATATTTATTTAATGATGTTTTGGTTGTGTCTAATAACCTGTGAGTATGTGGAACATGCACTCCTTATTATTACAGGCTACACTTTAACTAGGCCTTTTTGTACAATATATAAAATGTTCTTGTACTTTTAAAAAAATATACTTACTTTATTATTTAGTGATTGGAATTTTATTTTACTCTACTGTGGTTGAGGTCTGGCGGACACTCTCCTACACATTTCCCAATTTGTTTTGCCACAAGTTTTAGACACATTTTTAAACGAATTAGTTATTTAAGGTGCTATGCTGCTATTTGAATCTGGAGAAAAAAAATAACAAACTTGAAAAGGAGGCAGATGTGCAAGTGCATGCCAGTAATTCTAGTATTGATAAAGCTGATTTATGAGTATTGAAACTTTGTGGAATATGTGCAGTATACAGTGAGACATGTTCCCAACATTAAATATTTAAAATATGAGTAGCAGCAGGTGTCCTCTTGCTTGTTGTTTCCAGACAGACTGTAGATGAAAGAGGGAGGAATCCCTGATTACTATCCTTGTACACAGTGGCAACCCATGTAAGCCTCTTGACCTCATGGTTTCCAAATTAGTATTAAAAATCAAGATCTAGCTACAATCCCTACCAATAGCAAGTACTAATCAGGGGAAACTTCAGGTATGGAGTACTTCCTAGTTGGTGATTCTGCATATACTAGATAAAAGTGCTGTGATTAAATGAAGCAGTATACAATGTTGCACTCTAACTTATGCCCATGAAGGTGTTTTCTGGGACCACATCACATATACTCTCTACTGCCCATAATCATATTCTTCATATTATTATAGAATGTATGAAGTTGGTATTGACATTATCAAGTTAATATTTCATGGTATGTTCTTATAAGTTCTTAAATGTTTTGAGGACAGAAATCAATAATGTAGTTTATTCAGTTTGGGGGATAAACTTTGTGATCATCCTTAAATAGTATTCCTGAAGATCCACTTCAAAAATTGTGACAAACTGAAATGTTCAGAAGAGAATTCTTCAATACATTGTAGTTACAACCAATTGGGTAAATTTGGCTTTCAACCTAAATCAGTCACTGTAAGCTTGAAGCACAGAAAATATTAGTGTCTGACTGATGGAGGTTCAAAATAAGTGAATGTTCTGGCTGTTTATCCATCCCCTGCCTTGTCATTTCTACTCATCTCACCTTAAGTGCATACATGGGAATACTTACATTTTTTAAAAGATAGTAATAGACTCATTTGAATTAAAAATGTATATATACTGATAGTGTGCCTTTTAATGAAATTGGTGTAAGTGAAATTCACTTTGATTTTTGAGAGTAGCAGAAAGTATAATGAATCTTTTTCTCGAATGACCATATATTTTTTACACTTCTGCTATGTAGTGATAGTAATTAAAACTATTTTGAGATTGTCATTCATAGTATGGAAAGAGCATTAAGTGTCTCATAGGGGGTAATTGTCATTATTTCTATTTTCATAGAGATTATTTCTTATCAGATATTGAAATGAGAGGTTTTGGGTTTATACATTTCTTCTAAAGGTGGAAAGAAGATATAAATACAAATGTTTCATAAGATTTAGACATGTGTTTATATGTTTGTATGTGAGTGTGCATGTGTATCCTTTAGCAAATATTACATTATATGCTTGTATTTTGGCTGTTACATGTTACATTCATGTTTCAAAAAGTCACATGTTTGAAGCTTAGAAAGATTTATATATAGGATTTTCTCCTGAATCTGAGAGAGGAAGTGTCACTATCTTCAGTTTTGGACGAACACATTAGTTTAACAGTGTCCAATGCAGAGTAAAATATCCAAGTTCACATGCACACATGTGTGTGAACACACACACACACACAGGAACACGCACATGCACAAGCACATGCATGGACACAGAGGTAATATTCAGCCTATCATAGAGTAATAGAACAGTCACAAATCTGGGAAGGATTCTGTCAAAAGATATAAGGGAAAGTAGAGAGCAAAAAGAAAAATCTTAAGCAGAACACATTGTATATGTTTGTGAATTTCTCAAAGGACAAGCTCCATAGAAAAGGAATGATAAAAGAAGGAAAGTAATGCTTTAAAGATTACTAATTCTTATAAACACTTTTGATTAGATCAGAATGTTTGAAAAGAAGACATTCCCAATTATTTAAATTATTGGGATAGGTAATCATCTTTTTGGATACTCGTATGTAATGTGCTTTATTTACTGAAGGAGCCATTGAAGTGTGCTGAAGTGACATCCTAGTAAACAAAGAAGGGCAATGGAAAATTAATTTTATCCAGTCAGACAATATTTCTACATTATTTAATTTTGAAAGATTATTAAATGTAATTAAGTAAAACACAAAATTTTAACAAATAGTTTTGGTATGGACAGTCTGGAAATATAGCAATATGGTTACTTATTAACAAAATCATGACGAGAAATCATGAAATACATGGACTTCTAAAAATGCCATATGTATGCTTACATACACACAGACAAACACACATACACACACACATACACACACACACACAAACACACACACAAACACACATATTCAAAGTATAATCATTCTAAACATTCTCCAATCAGAAAACAATTAGGCTATGTCTGTGAGCATTGAGAAACTTGTATCCAGTAACTTCTTTCAACACAAGCTTGGTTGAATTCCATCTACCTTGGCTTGAACTGTGCCTGAGTGAAAAAATGGAGGGGTTTTCCTCTGCTCTGGGGCAGGAAGAACTGGGTATTTCTAAAAAGAATTCCCACTACAATGCAAATCAAAGTAACAGAGATATTTGTTTCTCTTTCTAGGAAAAAGAGAAAGGTTAAGATCAAATATATCATCCCACTCAATTACCTGTGTGCCATGGATGATGTGGATATAGTCAACCTGGTCAGGATAAATGAAATATGTACTTGCAAGACACTTGCCCTGTTTTGGCCCACTGGAAGTTTTTTGGCCACCTTTCGGTAAGACCTACACTTTGGACTTGTATTCACAGGAAGATAGCTACAGAAATTATGGGGCAACTTAATGCTTCCTAATTCACAGGTTAAATAATTAACCAGAATATTTGCATAATAAGAATCTAGTTTAGTCTGATTATATACAGATTGCCAATTCCAATTTTCTCCTTTTATGGTGTCCCTAGTTTGTCTATACCTTTCAAAACATACATTTCACATGAAAATATATTATTTAAGTTTTGAACTGAGATGTTCATTAGGACTCCAGAAGATTCTTGGGGTACAATGTAGGGACATTGTCTTCTGAGCAGGTTGTGGACAAAACAAGGACTTAGCATATCCTCCACATTCTTTTCCCTATAATGTCTGGTATCTAGGTTTTGAAAATACACAAATGGATTCTCCAATAATACTTCATGTTTTACTTAAATCTGATGAATACCTCCAATACTGTCCAGTTAATTTCCATAAAAATAGTATTTGATTGAACACATGAAAATAGTTACTCATAGAACGCTCAAGTATTTGAATATCCTGTGTCTAATGGTCAACTGATAAGGATAATGGTCAAGGAGTAAGGGTCCACTGGATCTGCAGATGATAGACACACACATTAGCTTATTTTGATATGCCAGAGCTCAATATCTAGGCTCTTCTAAGCCTTCTTCAGTTATCATACCCTTCTTTTCACTACTAGCTCATCACCTCTGAATCTGCAGTCAAATTTGTTTGTTCAGTCACCTTAGTCCTATCAGCACCCTAAATCTACCATCAGCTAAATTGCATTTCTAATCCTCCTGCCTGCTACCCCAGGCCACTTAGGGAAGCACTCAAAGGCCAAAACACCTTAGAGCTCACATGGCTGGTGACTCTTTCCCCTCTGTAGCAAGGCGAATCTTTTTCTCCTCCCTTGCATCTGATAGCCTTCCTGTTGTAAAACTGGAAGTCCTGCCTATCCCACCCATCTCATTCTCAACTAGCATCCTTATTGACCTATCAAGAACCAATTGGGGAACAGGCCATTCAGTATGCATGTGCAGATTCCTGATCAAAGCATCAGAACCAACCCCTACATATCACCAAATACTTATGAGGTTTCCTAATATGTCACTTTTTATTTTAGTGATATTATATGTGAAAGTATGTATTTATAGACACACACACACACACACATATATATATATATGTGTGTGTGTGTGTGTATAAATACACATAATATGTATATATGTGTGTAAGTATGTATACAGGTATATATGTGTAGGTTGAGTGCCACAGGCATAATCCACCCTTCTTATAAAAATGCTTGTAGGCAGAGAATAGAGTAGGTGAGCAGTTAATGGTAGAAACATGAATGTGCCATATTTAGTCCATAGTTCCACAGGAATACAGCTTGATTTAAGGATGTTAAGGAGAAGAAAATTCTGTGAATAAAAGACCTTTGCAGCGTAGATAATTATTTTCAGAAAGAGGAAACAATGTACCCATTAGCTTACAGATGGAAAACTATACCACACATAAGGTTGTGAGCATGGACAAGAGGAATAGTGCATTGGGTAAGTGGTGCTGTTTGAATCAGAAATACATTGATCAACAAGACAATGTTGATGACTATCAGACACTGAATATGTCAAATATTATTGAGGTATAATTCATTCGACATATGATTATCAGTTATAGAATGTTAGCATTGCAAATTCACCCTTAATCCATCTTGAATTAGAATATTTCATGGTACAGTGGAATAGTGGTGGGCTTATTATTATTTTGTACCAGGAGAGTTGATGTGATGACTCACACAGATGAAGCACTAATTTCTAGGACGTCTTGTCTTGTATGCCAATTCTGTAATTTACACAAGGAAATAAACAATATTTTTTTTTCTTAAAAGGTGTTCTCCCTGGGTCAAGTGTATTCTAACAAAAGGTCATATAACTTTCCCATGTTTAGTGCGAATAATACCTTTGTATATGTCCTCACAGTAAGAGGACACTGCCTTAACTATCCTCTTATACATATGAAACTAAAGCTAGGAGTAATTGTTGACCCAGCCATAGTCATACAGCTCTTAGAACACAGTCAAGTCTTGACATTACCAACTAGCTTTCAAACAGTATTCAACTTCCTGTTAAAAGTGTTCCAGTGAAACATGTCATTCAGAAAAGCAGTCATGTGGAAAATACTATCTACAGTTACACCCTCATGAGGACCATTGGCTTATAATAAGTTTTATGAAGAATAATCTTAAAAGTTTCTTCATTGTCAAGACCCTAATCTTGTTTTTCACTTTTAACATTACAGTTCGAAAGAACAGAAAGATCACTGGTACTATTTTCTAAAAAGGTATTTTGTTTGTAATTATACTTTAATTCTGTACTGAAATGGGAATTGCAGTTTATTATTAATTTCTTTCTTAAAAATATATTTCATAGTCTGTCTCCAAATATGTTGCTGATTAGATGGTCACTGGATATTACTTTAGATTCTCCTGTCTATTGTATATTTCATTTAACTTTTAGGAAGTTGTGCATTCATTGTTTCCTCTTTATATTGGAGTAAACAGTACTCTTCCTATTTCTTTGTGTTCGACTCCATAGATGTAACTGTGCCATGTCTATTCAAACACTCTGCTACTTCCTCCTTTGAGGTAAAGCAGATTTTTGCCTTTTCTTTGTGTATTAGTCACAGAACTTTCTCTAGAGCCACAGATTTTATGGATTTTTTCTATATATTAAGGGAACTTACAGCTGTAGTATAACTAACCCAACAATGGGCAGCTGTGAAAAGGAAGTTAAAATATCTAGTAGTTTTTCAGGCTATGAGGCTAATTTGTTTCACCTGGTGTACTGTATATACTAGAATCTTGAAGATATGAACACATGTTCTGACAGTAAGTGCAAGCAAGCAAAGAAGAGTGAGTCTTCTTTTTCTAATGTCCTTATGTAGGCCTCCATCAGAAGGTGTGCTCAGATTAAAGGTGGTGTCCCACATTTGCCTGTATTGAGACCTTGAATTGTACCAGGCTATGTATATTGCTTTTAGTAAGATGTCCATTTTAACTATATTAATCCTGCCAATCCAAGAGCATGGAAGATTTTTCCATTTTCTGAGGTCTCTTTCGATTTCCTTCAGAGACCAGAAGTTCTCGTCATACATATCTTTGATTTGTTTAGTTAGAGTCACACCAAGATACTTTATATTGTTTGTAACTATTGTGAAAGGTGTCATTTCCCTAACTTCTTGCTCAGCCTGCTTATAATTTGAGTATAGGAAGGCTACTGATTTGCTTGAGTTGATTTTATAACCAGCCACTTTGCTGAAGTTGTTTATCAGCTGTAGGAGTTCTCTGGTGGAGTTTTTTTGGGTCAATTATTTATACTATCATATCAACTGCAAATAGTGATAGTTTGACTTCTTCCTTTCCTGTTCCAGGGCTTTCAGTTTCACTTTCAGTGCACCATTAAACTGCTAGTTTATGCTCTCTCCAGTTTCATTTTGGAGGCACTCAGGGCTTTGAGTTTTCCTCTTAGCACTGCTTTCATTGTGTCCCATTGATTTGGGTATGTAGTGCCTTCATTTTCATTAAATTCTAAAAAGTCTGATTTCTTTATTTCTTCCTTGACCAAGGTATCATTATGTAGAGTATTGTTCAGTTTCCATGTGTATGTGGGCTTTCTGTTGTTTTGTTGCTATTGAAGACCACTTTTACTCCATTGTGGTCTGATAGGAGGCATGCAATTAGTTTGATTTTCTTATATTTGTTGAGTTTTGTCTTGTGGCCAATTATATGGTCAATTTTGGAGACGGTACCATGAGGTGCTGAGAAAAAGGTATATTCTTTGCTTTAGGATGAAATATATATATATATATATATATATATATATATATATATATACACATATGTATATGTATATATATATATACTTATAATCTGTTAAATCCAATTTGTCCAAAGCTTCAATTAGTTTCACTGTGTCCCTGTTTAGTTTCTGTTTTCCTGATCAGTCCATTGAGGAGAGTGGAGTGTTGAAGTCACCCACAATTATTCTGTTAGGTGCAATGTGTCCTTTGAGTTTTAGTAAAGTATCTTTTATGAATGAGAGTGCCCTTGCATTTGGAACATAGATGTTCAGAAATGAGAGTTCTTCTAGGTGGATTTTTCCTTTGACTAGTGAGAAGTATCCTTCCGTGTCTCTTTTGATGACTTTAGGTTGAAAATCAATTTTATCTGATATTAGAATGGCTACTTCGGCTTGTTTCCTGAGACCATTTGCTTGTAAAATTGTCTTCCAGCCTTTTACTCTAAGGTAGTGTTTGTCTTTGCCACTGAGGTGTGTTTCCTGTCTGCAGCAAAATGTAGGGTCCTGTTTCTGTATCCAGTCAGTAATCTATGTTTTTTTTTAAAATTGGGGAATTGCGTCAATTGATGTTATGAGATATTAAGGAATAGTAATTTTTACTTCCTGATATTTTTGATGATGTTATTTTTAAGTTTGAGTGGTTATCTTCTTTTGGGTTTGATGAAAGAAGGTTACTATCTTGCTTTTTCCAGGGTGTAGTTTCCCTCCTTGTATTGGTGTTTCCCTCTTGTTATCCTCTGTACAGCTGGGTTTGTGGAAAGATATTGTGTAAACTTGGTTTTGTCATGAAATATCTTGGTTTCTCCATCTATGGTAATTGAGAACTTTGCTGGGTATAGTAGGTTTGTCTGGCATTTGTGTTCTCTTAGAGTCTGCATGAGATCTGCCCAGGATCTTCTAGCTTTTATGGTCTCTGGTGAGAATTCTGGTGTAATCCTAATAGGTCTTCCTTTATATGTTACTTGGCCTTTTTCTATTACTGCCTTCAATATTCTTTCTTTCTTTAGTAATTTGGGGTTTTGATTATTATTTGATGGGAGGTATTTCTGTTCTGGTCCAGTCTGTTTGGAGTTCTGTAGGCTTCTTGTATATTCATGGGCATCTCTCTCTTTTGGTTAGGGAAGTTTTCTTCCATAATTTTGTTGAAGATATTTGCTGGCCCTTTATGTTGCAAATCTTCCATCTCATCTCTACCTATAATCTTTAGATTTGGTCTTCTCATTGTGTACTGGATTTCCTTGATGTTTTGGGTTACAAGATTTTTTCATTTTTCATTTTCTTTGACTGTTGAGTCCATAGTTTCTATGGTATCTTCAGCATCTGAGATTCTTTCTTCTATCTCTTGTAGATTTGCATCTATGGCTCCTGATTTCTTCCCAAGGTTTTCTATCTCCAGTGTTGTCTCCCTTTGCAATTTCTTTTTTGTTTCTACTTCTGTTTTTAGATCCTGGATGGTTTTGATCAGTTCCTTCATTTTCTTGTTTGTGTTTTCCTGTAATTCTTTAAGAGATTTTTGTGTTTCCTCTTTTATGACTTCTGCCTGTGAACCCAAGTTCTCCTGTATTTCTTTAAGTGATTTTTGCATTTCCTCCTTATTGGCTTCTATCTTTTGATCCATATTCTCCTGAATTTCTTTAAATGATTTTTGTGTTTCACTTGTAAGGGCTTCTAAATTTTGATCCATTTTCTCCTGTATTTCCTTAAGAGATTTCTTTATGTCCTTCTTGTGTTCTTCTAACAGCATCATGACCAGTGATTTTAAATCCAAATCTTGTTTTTCTGGTGTGTTGGGGGTATCCAAGACTTGCTGCTGTTGGATAATTGGGTTCAGATGCTGCCATATTGCCTTGATTTCTGTTAGCATTGTCCCTACATTTGCCTTTTGCCATCTGGTTATCTCTGGCATTAGTTGGTCCTGTTGTCACTGGCTAGTGTGTGAACCTCCTGTGAGCCTTTAAAAGTATTTCTGCACCACAGGATGACTGGGTGTCCCATGGCACAGATTGCTGATGTGCTGCCCTCCTCCTGAGTGCACTTGGACCCCTGGTGTGTCTTGCCCCAAGCAATGTTATACTTGGGCTGTCTCTGTGAACCTGGCGCTGCCTGTTTGCTCAGTCAGGGAGCGAAGATGGCAGTGGCAAGTCCCTCCAAGTGCCGACCACGCAACAGGGCACAGTACCCAAAGCAGGCTGGCACACAGATGAACTGCCATTCTGCCCAGGGCCTGGGCGCAGGCAGCAGCCTGGTGGTCTGTGTTCCCAGAAATCTTAAACTTGGGATGTCTCAGTACATTGAGCTGCCTGTCCTGTCCAACCTGGGGTGAAGATGGTGGCAGGGATCCTTCTCTGAGGCTCGGATCAGCTCTAGATGCAGGCTGCGCTGGCTGTCTCCTCCTCACTGCCTACTGGGTGGATAGCTGGCTTCCTGCACTGCTTGAAGATGGCATGCTGTGTTTGAGGGTGTTCCTGGTCCAGAGGCAGAAACCATAAGGCTCTTGCCAGAGGCCTCCGGAATGGATCCTCTGCTCTGCAGGACAGGACTCAACCTATGCAGGCTGCCTCTTCCTAGCTGGCTGTTGGGTATATAGCTGGCTTCCTGCACTACTTGGAGATGGCGAACTGTGGCTGAGGGTGTTCCCAATCCAGAGGTGGAGACTGGAAGGCTCTTGCCAGAGATCTCCAGACTGGAACCTCCCCTCTTCAGGGCGAGACTCACCTGTGCAGGCTGCCTCTTCCTAGCTGGCTGCTGGGTGTATAGCTGGCTTCCTGCACTGCTTGGAGATGGCACACTGTGGCCGAGGGTGTTCCTGATCTAGACCATCCCAGGCTCACCTTGAACTTACATCCACTTCCCTCAGTCTCTAGGGAGTAAAGGTGGGTGTGTTCTACCTTACCTGGGTCTAAGCTTTTCATGGCCTCTATGCTTCATGTTGAGGTCCAAATCAGAAGCTTGTGTCTTCCAGCCTCCATATGTGGTTCACAGGTGTGTTCTCCATTTTGGGCTTTTAGTTCATTCCAGATGGAGTCAAGTTGACAACAACCTTGCAAAGAAAAGTTCTGAGGGCTGGCTGTGCTTCCTAGGTCAATGTGCTATTACCTGACCATGTCTTTGGCTCTGAAACACTTAAATATTCCCTAATCCAATAATGAATATTGCTGAACTACTTATCTTATATTCAACACCAAGATGATTCTTATAAACTATTAACAGTGATTAGCTTAAAATGAGATACTAGCAAATTAATTTTTACTATATTCTGTGTTTTATTGTATTTGATCAGATCCACTAACGAAGCCAAGATGGGTATCCAGAAAAATTTCTCACTGAAGATATTCACTGAGGACATCCCAAACTGTGACAGTGTATGTGAATACAAAACCAAACCTGATATCTCAAGTTCATGACTTGCAGAAAGACAGGCAGTTTGTAGAGTAATGGAAGTTGGAGACATCAGAAGAGTGTGGAGTGAAGAGATAGTGAGATTCATGTATATAGAATATATCTTTGTATGCAATGTACACAGACATGTGTCTTTTACATGTGATACATAGAAAGCACTATGGAACAAGATTGGTCCATCAGCTAAAGCAACAAAAAAGAGGAAATATTTTTTCTTAAGTGACTGAAAATTATGTCAGGGAGTTGCAACTGCATATATTTCCAAGCCAAATATTATTATTATAATTAAACTGCTTTTTCTCCTGAGTTGTTATTGCTTATGTAGTAACTCATGGGTTGTTCAACTATTACTTACTTTAAAATATTTCTGTCTAATCATAAATAAATGTTATTATATAATATAACCATAAAAATTCTTAAACAGCAAAATATTATCAAGAATTAATTTGCTCTCCACATCCACATGTTCTGTACCATATTATCTCTTAACCTCTGTCCTCTGCTCTTTCAGTCTGTCTCTGGGCATCCTCACACCTGCTTTGGAAGACCAAATATATAATCATGGCTCTTTATCCTAGTATTTATTTGAATGTTCTAGGTATAGGGATTTCTTTTCATGTAACTTCTCTTCAGAAATCATTTTTACTTATTTACCCTTGGGGCAGGTGTGTGTGTGTGTGTGTGTGTGTGTGTGTGTATGTTTGTGTGTATGTGGTCATATGTGTGAATAGTATTTACAGTGATAGTCATGACCTAACACATATTACATAGTAGTTTTATCACTGAGTTACATACATAGCTATTAAATAATTATCTATTATTTTAGTACTTATATTATTATTCATTCTCACTACTGTGATCAGGGCAGATCAGAAACTTAACTGTTATGTAGCATGCAGAGCATTGAAGACCATCCCTACTGTAAAGTAGAATAGAATGTAGCTCAAAGGATCACCATCTCTCTGACTTTTATAAATGCTAATGTGTACAAAATGTACCTAGAGTCGATATTCTAACATGTCACTGTTGAAATTGCACCATACTTACCAAGTTGTATATAATGATCATCATACAATTTGATATTCATATTTTCTAGGTTATACAAAACAGTAACTAAAGAGAAAATTGTAGTATAAAAGTAATTACTAATCAGTGACATACATTAGGAGAACACTCACAAGATTGACTGAAACAGATGTATCCTTAGGACGGAGAAGAGGAGAAGAGCAGATAGTCCTGTAGGGAACTGCTGTCTTGCCTCTGGTGCTTGATTTCATCTATGGCAAATGCTCAGTACTGTATATGAGCAATCTCCCTGATGTCTTTCAACACAATGGGGACTTAGATCCAATTCCTGAAAGGAAACATTTTTACGGATTTTTACCTACGACTCTAGTACTGTCATATATTACCCTGCCATAATTATTAACCTTTTGTGTAGTTCAGAAGATTGGTAATAGGTACCTTCTAGCTTTTCTTCATGTGATATGTTTATTTGCCTTTTGTCCTTGGGTTGTTTTCTTATTTTTATTATTAGATATATTCTTTATTTACATTTCAAATGATTTCCCATCTCCTGGTTCTCCTCCCCCCACCACTGAAAGTCCCATAAGCCATCTCCCCTCCCCTATTCCCCAATCAACTCCCTTCTGCCTCCCTGTCCTGGTATTCCCCTACACTGCTGCATTGAGCCTTTCCAGGACCATGGACCTCTCTTCCTTTTGATGTCCAACAAGGCTATTCTCTGCTGCCTATGCATCCTGAGCCATGGGTAATACCATGTGTACTATCTGGTTGATGTTTTGGTCCCTTGGAGCTCTGATAGTACTGGGTGGCTCATACTGTTGTTCCTACTATGGCACTGTAAACTCCTTCAGCTCCTCTGGGTACTTTTTCTAGCTCCCCCATTGGGGGAGAAAGAAAAAAACCACATGGTCATTTCATTAGATGCTGAAAAAGCATTTGACAAAATCCAGCATTCTTTGATGTTAAAAGTCTTGGAAAGAACAGGAATTCAAGGCCCATACCTAAACATAGTAAAAGCAACATACAGCAATCCAGGAGTCAATATCAACTAAACAGAGAGAAACTTGAACCAATCCTACTAAAATCAGGGAATAGACAAGGCTGCCCTCTCTATATATATTTGTTCAATATAGTACTTGAAGCTCCAACTAGAGTAATTAGACAACAAAAGGAGGTCA
>OZ030007.1:136737754-136905254 GCA_964023405.1 Apodemus agrarius
ACAATATACATCTGAGCAAAACAATTACAAACAGAAACACGTCTAAAATTAAAATGAAAACACATTCAAAGAATAATTCATTGTCTTTGAGGAAACTGTGGTCACAAGACTTTGTGTGTGTGTGTGTGTGTGTGTGTGTGTGTGTGTCTGAAGATTTCATGTAACTGGCAAGAAATACAGCAAGTTTAAAATCTATACTATTTGATTTGTTTTGGAACTTTTCCTTAGAATATAAAATCTGGAACATTAGTAGGTTGGAGCAAACATCCCCCAAAGTTCTACAATGTAGCTGTGGACTTTGATTGTACATTGTTTATTTCATTTTTGTTCATTTTTAAAGTCCTTCCAATTATCCATGAAATACATGGTTACAGGAAGTCTTTCCCTCTTCCCAAAGCCACCCCCACTCCTAAGAGGAGGATGCTAAGTCCATGACCTGAGTCCACACTAGGAAGGTGACAATGTTGCTTCTGTATAAATTATGTACTGCATTAAAAGAATCTTCTACCTTAGTACTTCTTCCTTTTTGTTTTTAACTTCAACTTCTGAATGGTCAACTATTGTGGGCCCCACTTTATTGTGCTGCAACTTGATGTATGAAGGCTTTGGTCTCCATGCGTGTGGGTTGAGGTGATGAGGCAGGCAGGGCTGTCCTTTACACTGACTTGTGACCATTTTAATAAAACTGTACATATTATAACAAACATATTCTCTTTATTTTAAACTATGTAGAATCTGTTTTGTAATGAAAATTGTAAATGTATCCATATGTGAGTCCATGTGAAATATGTAGTTCCCTATGACCAGCAATTTCTCCACTGAATGAGAGATCATATTCAGATTATAGGAGACTTCCTGACTGAATCATCTGGCATTCCTTCTATTGTCTTTTTTAAAATTTTCTTACTAGCTAAATTATTGCCAAATAAATAATAGTAATAAAATGCCCAGAAGCATTTGGATAACATTTAAAATTCTGAGATCATCAAGTGGGCTTGCAAGGATTATCTTTTAAAAGATAATTTAAAAAGGTGAAATTCAAATGCATAAAGTGAACTACAGACAAGTGATAGTAACAATGTCTTTTGGAGATCAGATAACTTTGTTATTCAACTTTTTCTCACGTATTATGAAAGGACACTGGCAACATTTTGATTATTTGAAGGAAACTGAAATTGAACTACTTTTATTTTTCTCTAATATTTATTTTCAGGAGTTTAATACACTAGATAATAACCAGATCAAACCCAATTGACAGATTTGACTCTATTATTTCTATTGAGTCCAAGCAGGTATGAAATTCTCAGTCCTTACTATTTCAATCAAATGAATGCTGAAAATACAGGCATGTGCCAAAATCATCCAGTCTTTTCCTTTCTATATGATGGACACAATAGCAGTACTCAGTCAGTGAAAAGATAATTATGGATTGGCAAATTCTAAATAAGTTTATTGAGTGAAATCTGTGAACTTGATATCAGTTTAATTCTAAAATTTGGAGATCTTTGTACTTCATGAATTGTTCAGAAATCCCAAGAACTTAATGCTCTTGTTTGTTTCTCAGCATCATTTTGAATGTGTATTTCAACCTCCAGATCAAGCATCTAAAAGAGGCAGGTCTTAATACTGTCAAGGTAGAACACAACAAATGTGCTCAGATGGATCTAAATAAAGTGATAAACTGAAAAATTTCTCCTTGATTTTAGAGTTCTCAGCTTACACATCCTTACTTTATCATAATATTCATGTCAGTCTCCTAATGCTTAGGGTATACAGTCTACATTGTGCAGAAGAAGGTTGAGACATAAAATAGAGCAGTGCTTGCCAAATCCCATTGGAAGGGTTGCTCACAATCATTATGATTAGTTTCAATTTATATTCTTATTTTCTTCTTAAAGGCTACGAGTATCCACATGAGGTTATAATGACACACCTTCAACACACCTACAGTAGATTAAATTCAAAAAATTCTACAGCTTTTCCCATCTTGCATGGGTTGTTTGGGAAAGACCTAAACTTGGACGAAGAGGGGCAATTCATCTTAAAGCCCAGATACTCAGCTTTAAGCCCGCAGCAAAGTAAGTCCTCCACCTTTCTTCAAGTACCATCTGAGTTCCAGTTTCAATTTTGCATAAAATATCAATGCACGTTGACATTTTCTTCCTTAGGGGAGGGGCACTGTACAAAACAAACCCAATACAAAACAATATGTCCCAGGTCCAGTCTGAAATCTCTATATTCTGATAGCAAGTCTAAACTTGATTTTTGGGAGAATATTTCATTTGTTCCATACAGTCAACATAAGCTGGAATGTCAAGATGCTATATGTATACAAGTGTGGGTGTACATACCTTTTTCTCATTAGAATATGATTTCATGTAGTTTAATGATTAAAGCAGAGAATAACCTAAGAACTGCATTTAAATTATTGTTATTGTAAGAGGCACAGAAAGATTATATGTATGGAATTGGAGATAATCTGTTTCAGACTAAAGTAGAAATAACCTTGGTCTCCAAGCTAAGACTCTAATCTCATTGTCAATTCACACAAAAAGCATATTTTTGTGTGTCTTCTACACCTGTAGTTGGATTTCAAATAGACTTACTACTTAAGTTCTGGGGTTTTTGAAATTGTTTTAATGACATTTTATCCAGAAATAGAATAATTTCATTCTTTTCCACATTACACCCTTAATTGCTTTTAAGTTCTTGTTTTTCTAAAAAAAATCATTGTGTGTGTATACATACATGTACCTGAACACATGTCTATACAGACACATACATGCACACACTAAAACTGATACATCTTATTCAGTCTTATCATATTACTTGTGTTTTTCAGACTTTATTATTTTGTTGTAGACAGTCAATATGTTCTACATTATTTTAATTTATATTTTTTATACAACTCCTTTATTTACTTTTAATGCTTTTGTTTTAAGTACCATATATAAGTGTTCATTATGGTCCAGTTTTTGAAAAGATGTCTTTGAAGAGAAAAATAAACTTTGATCTTAGCTTTGAACTTACTAGAACTAGGGTCCAGAGTTTGGCAAAATAGGCAGTCATGTATGCATTCCCATGAAGGGGACATAATGCTGATGATAGAAATGTAACAGTGGTTCTTCTAAAATTCATAAAGAAAACTAAGAATTGGAAGAGCTTCACTATGACATTTGAAGAAAATATAAAACGAATTGCTGTGAATAAAAATGAGGCTATCTATAAAAACGGATATGGCTTAGTGATGCAACTGCCAGTTCATAGTTCAGGAAACTTGTGCAATTGCATATCATTTATCTTATGATGAAATGCAACATAATGTTGTGAGAATTCCCATGGTATCATGTTGTAGAGACATCTCACAGATTAATAACAGTGTAGAGTATAGTGAAGCAGAATATGAAGACACTATAGGATGCCTAACCCATGACAACAGGGAAATTATGCAAGTGAAATTTGTTTTTTTTAAAAGAGCCATATTACATTATTCCAGGTAATGATCTTATCTCTTCCTTAGATGCAAAGGAAAGACGTCATAACAAACAAAGACCTTATAGGACATCACTTTTCCACAGGGGCTCTGTGCCCCACCAGGACCAAGTGCGCACGGTACCAACAGTTAATAAGAAAGGAAAACTGTTTGGAAAAGAGCTGAGTTCAATTTGCAAAGATGGACTATGGCCCACCGCAATTCTGGTAGGACTCACATGATTCAATTCTGGCTTTCCTAAGGAAAAGTATAAAAAGTACAGTGTGGCCTGATCTTTCAGAGTTAACATTTGGGTGGGATTTCTACAAGTAAAGACTGAGAGTCCAAACCAGTTTGTAGTTCTCCTTGTCCATGCCATCCCTTGCACTGCACTTGTGCACAGCATTGATCCGCTTCTCATGAGCCAATAGTGCTCTGTGGCTGCATAAAGAATGACTGATATTTCTTCCTCTCAGGACATCCTGTCCCTCTTAAGAGAAAAAGGCCCCACAACAGAAGGCATATTTAACATATTGCCGAATGAGACATTGTGCAAAACAGTAAAGAAAAAATTGGATTTGGGGCAGAAGGTGGATTTAAGAAAGACCTCCATGCATGTACTGGCCTGGATTCTAAAGGTAGGGAACATCTTTGCATCATACACCCTCTGGATTCCTCTGAGTCTACATGAGTAATTGCCTTCATCATGCATTCCCTTGAGGGATAGTAGATACATAAGAGGGAAATCTGGTAAGCTAAAAGGTTCATCTGCTATTCATGACATAAGGAGTATAGGGACTCAAACAAAAATCCAGTCAGAATGAGCAGTAAAGTAACTAAAGTATCTTTCATTTGATTTTGTCATGTGGCCATGTGGAGGGTCACTTCATACTTGCATATGTCACCTGTATGTGTGCCAAGTAGGATGCATCTGACTACCAGAGTTCTTCATTCTCTGTCTTGCTCTACTGTTTTTCTGAGAAGCAGATTTCTCTTCATCAGTATAGAGTATGTGACTCCTACATGTACCTCTTTGCTACACATACCAAGTAGGATGTCATGATCTGGTTGTCTGTATTTCACAAACAAAAATGCAGGGCCTTATGGCTGTGAAACAAGTATTCTTAATCACTCTGCCATGCCTTCAGCAACATAAAATGATAATTTTTACTTTGTTATTTAAATCAAAATTTAATTACACCATTTAACGGCTTCCTTTCCCTTGCTCTAAGTTTGTTTCCCCTTAAACTCCCACTACTGCTAAAATACATGGCCCATTTTCATTTTCTGTTACTAGATAGATAAAAATGAGTCCACAAATATGTTCAAACAACCTGATAAGTCCATTTTCATTGGTAAAATATGGACTATTACTGAGGTAACTAAGTATGATTGGAATACAAATTAGGGGTTCCCTTTGAGAAACACTGAGTTTCTCACTCTTTGTAGTTTTTATGTTCATGTAATTCTTCTAGAAGTGTTTATTTACAAGATTTTTTCATTCCCAGTTAGGATTACTAATGATGATGAAGTTTGTTCAGAAATTGTTTTGACAAGCTTATTCTATTGTTTGTTCAACTATCAAATGTGTAGCCTCTCCCACATTTCTAGGACTCCCAATGTCAAAGCAGATTTCTTGATTCTGTGGTGTTCAATCTTTCAGACTCTTTTGACCACTGTTTAGAGTCCATGGTTTAGGAGTTAGTATGTAATATGTATGCAGTATGGCTTGAAGCCACAGGATATTTTGTTTTCTGTACCTTGAATAGCTGTTGTTTTCTGTAATAGTCTCCATGCATTGTCAAGAGAACCTTCTTTGATGTATGGGTAAGGGCTACATTATCTGTAAAAATTAGGTTAAATATTTAGAACAGAGTTTGTTTAGAGAAACTGTGATAGGACCTTCTCTAAGAGCTATGACCTCATGGGATCCCATCCTTCCAATAGTGGACATGATTTTCTGCACCTCAGAAATTAGATAATAACATAATATGGTTTTCTTTGTTATAGTTATCTTAGTTGTATATTCCTGTCATTTAAAAATAGTATTTGGTCTGAGGTATTGATCTCTTAGGTATGCTAGTTCACTCAGTTGTCCACTAGAGGCACTTTGATCTAAAAAGAGATTTTTCTGCAGTCCAAGCACATTTGAAAATCAGCTCTTAGTTTTCCAGTTTTGATGGACAAAACTAACTGACCCTACACATCAGTCAGCATTCTACCTTGGGGAATGTTGGGGAGCTGTGAAGAAAGTTGGAACTAACTGAAATTTCAGAGTTGACTAAGTTTTCAGTAATCTCCATACTTTATATTTTCTGCAAAATATTTTTTCTCTTTCTATAAGGAGTTTCTTCAAATGATTAAAGGAAGTCTTCTGACCTCTCAATTATATGAGAACTGGCTTGCTATACCCCAAATGGTCAGCGATGAGGAGAAACTATCAGCAGCAAAGAGGTAATGCTGGTGAATTGTATGACCAACATCAACCAAACAGAAATAATATTTGCTTACACACATTAGAGAAAATATATTTTTCAAAAATATTCAGTAACAATACTGACAGTAAAAGGTTTCAATTGTTCATAAACATGGAATACATTTTCAAACAGAGGTGTGACTTAGGGAGTCACTGTGGACCATGCTTATGATTATCAGTTTTGTATTACAGTTAAATTTGTCATTTTGCCACCCCTACCCTGAAACTGGGAAAACATTTCAAACAATATTTTGAGTCTACTTTCCTTTTATTTATGGAGGTCTTTTCAAAAGATATAATTATTCTTTCCTCTTTTTTCATATTTACAAATTGAGTAAACTTGTTTTAACATAACTATCTCTTTGTTCAGTCTTTTAGAAGAACTCCCACCATCAAATGCTGCTTTTCTGGGTCAGTTTTTTAGAATTTTAAATAAAATAGCCAGGAAATCTTCAGTAAACAACATGCCATCTTATAACCTGTCAGCTGCAATAGCACCATTTCTCTTATGCCTTCCTAGCTACCGAAATAATGTCCCGGTGAATGACACTGCCAAAAAGGTAATTGGCCATTCATTTTACGCTGAGCTTTGATAAGCCTTTACAGTGTGATAGGAAGACAAGAGTATCCTCAGAGTCTGGGTTACTTTGTTGTTGTTGTTGATGGTTTTGGCTTTGGTTTTGTTTCATTTTGTAAACTAAGTACGTTTGAATGGTGTTCTTCTGGAGAGGAAGAATCATTGGTGCATTTTAAGTAAGTAAAATATGAATGGGTATTTGAGCTCAATGACGCAGTCTTTTGTCAGTTGTGATTTAGAATATCCTTAGACTAACTCCGTGAGAATAAATGTTGTGAAATGAAAAAAAAAAAAATTCGTGCGTAATGGGTTCACCAACCGAGACTGAATTCTGATGTAATCAGTGTAGAATTTGTAAAAATTTGCTTCTTTTCATGATGGTTTCCTCAACAAAACAAAGGTAATGCAATTTTGGATCATTTTTATCAGGTATGGTTATTTTGACTCCTGATTTTTTTGATTAAATATGGCCTTGACCTCTTGGTGCTGGTTATGGTTGGTATAGAGAACTATACATTTTTTTTGAGAACTATAAATTTTTTAAAAGATTTATTTATGATATGTTAGTACACTGTAGCAAGATTTGTTTATTTATTATATGTAAGTACACCGTAGCTGTCTTCAGACACCCCACAAGAGGGCGTCAGATCTCTTTATGGATGGTTGTGAGCCACCATGTGATTGCGGGGAATTTGAACTCAGAAACTTCGCAAGAGCAGTCAGTTCTTTTAACCACTGAACCATCTCTCCAGCCTGAGTAAAGTTTCCTATGGGACCTACCTTTCAAATATTATAATACAGTCCCAGAATTTCTACAGTATTGGGCTCAAAAGGTTATTTTTATTCTCATATTTCAGTTTCTGATTCACTGTTAATTGACCAACTGCCCTTGGACCTGAAATGAATATATTTTAGGACAGCCTAACTGAGAATAAATATTCCTCATATTGCATCAGATCAAATATCCTAAGGGAAAAAAAAGGGTTACAAAGAACCAAACACTGGAGATCCATAACTATGCAGTTTCTTCCACATTGGCATTATTTCATTACCTCCCAACATAATAAACCTGAGGATCATGCTGTCACTATGGCATTTGCACTGAACCATCAGTGAAATGTGAATGTTACCACACAGATGGGTTTGCCTGTCTCTTGTCATTTAGTTAGCCCATAAGTTTGAGTAGAAAGTTCCCTCCTTAGTCCTGCCTTTCTTTTGGCATCCTTATAAACATGCACAGCCATGAATGTGTCAAAGACAAGCAGAGTAAATCAAGTGGATAATATGTATAACATTCTGGTCATCACAGGATGAAAACTAGAAATCATACTCATTTAATATTGGACTGTGATGATCACACTTGGGTAATGATATCTCAGAATTTTGAAGTATATACTTTTCGCCTCCAAGACTCTTAAGAAAAATGTGATTTGCAACTATGCAAAATGACAGAGACCCTCTTTGTTTGCCCTGTTTTGTCACAGATTTCTCTGGTAACATTCCTGATAGATAATTCTCCCAAACTTTTTGGGCTAGACGTGGTTGCATTGTGGTATGAAACATCATTCTATCATTCACCCGGAGAAAATACATCATGTGCCCAGATTAATCCATCTAATATAAGCCACCTAATTGAAACTGACCATGGAATCAGCAGTTGCCAGGGGAGGACATGCACCCCTGGCCATGGTGAACCGACAATTAGTCCAGCAGCTCCTCCTCTCTCTGAGGACATTATTGGTGTGTATACATGTTCTACTACCCTAAGTTAAAAATTAGAATCATTTAGCACTGAATCTATGACTTATAACAAACAACAATGAAGAATTTGCTAAACCATGTGAAGGGACTCTTCACCTGTGTGCTAAAATTTCTTACTGTAAGAGATTGCCTCCAAATTTTGGTACCTCTTTCCACTGGTCCTGAATTTATGTAAAAGATAAATCCCAGAAATGAGAGTAACTCACTAAGTATATGTCACTTACTTTGATATAAAGAGTATTAATTTAGATGTGTATTATACATTGAATAGCAATTCAATACCAAATTGGGTTTTCTCTACATGAAAGATCTCGCTGTCCTAAATCTTACTGTGTAGACCAGGCTGACTTCAAACTCACAGAGAACATCTTGGCTCAGCTTCTAAGGTCTGGGTATAAAGGCATGTGTCACAATGCTTTTCTCTTATGCAAGTTTTAAAATATAGCCTAATATACCAGTATGGGATTCATTGACACTATGAACTCAGATCTGAGCTCTCAGTTCAGTGGGTTGGGAGGGAAGAAACCAAGGACTCTAATAGAAGTGCAGTCAGGCAAGTTGTGTTGGGAGATGCAGATACTACTGTTAATTTACAGTTGGCCATGGCTGTTCAGTCATAGTCACACAGGTGGACTAAAATATTGGTAATATTTTATTGCTTGATTCTAATACCTATATGCATAGCTTTCAAGATAACCCCATTACTTTGTATACTAGACCTATGGTCATATACAACTAGATATCCAATGCCTTCTAAAGCAATGTCATTACTATAAATGTGATAATACTGATTACTTTTCTGTGTCTTTGTGGTGATGCCTAAGTCATGCAGGCTATAAAATGTGAAGGGCATGCAAAGGCTAAGTGAGACCAATTACAACAAATAATTATTTCACTCTTTATTAGAATCAGAGAATCGAGAAGGCAATATGAATGCAACCCAGCAAGCAACTTCTCAAAGTTCTCCTGCCCCACGGAAAAAACAACCATTTCATATATTTCGACCGATTGTATGCTTGGACAAAATGCTACCTTCTATACTTGTGAGTTTGTTTCATTTTGGGTTTCTAAAACTGTCCTATTTCCCATAATTTCTGGGAACCTATTTGCTAAGTTAATTATTTCACCAAACTGATGAATATATAGATAACCTATTCATGAGATAAGATCCTCTTAAAATAGAAATAAATTCTATTGAAGTTAGAGTCTTCTAATTAAAAAAAATAAAAACATAGCATTCACTTGGCTATCACTTATTTCAGCAAAGACCCAAACTCACTAACTTGTTGCATGAAATGGATTTTTGCAGTTGTCCTGCTTACTCTCCAACTATCAATTCTTTGAACTGTGTTATGACTCCATATTACTCTAGAGTCTACCTTAATGTTATTACCTCTGATATTACTCAATCTTATACTCAAAATATCTATAGACTGTTATCTGATATTAAAAATGAATGAGCTTTACTGATTGTTTTTTGTCATATATTGATCTTTTTGTACTACTGGATTATATAAAACTGTCACCTAATAGGCTTAGTCAATTTTAAATATGCTACTAGATTTCCATTGGAAATATTCATTTACTGCCCAGCATCTCTTTTAGCCAGGAATTTATGCTGCACGTGAACAAGTTTATCATGTTAGACACATGAGAATTACTGCCCATTCCTTAGGTATTTTAGGTCGAGATTTTTTTTTTTGTCATCAATAACTGTAATCATTTAATCAATTAAAAAGAAAGAAAACATGAAGTAAATCTGTGTTTGGTCATCATTTTTACAGAGTGAAACCATGGTAGAACAACTGAAATTTGCTTGGGTTTTTAAATGTGACAGCATCTTTAGATAAAGATAGTTTAAAATAAGAAGTCACAAAAGAAGAAAATAAAACGCTCAGAAGTATAGTGGAAAAAGAAAGATTTCTTAAAAACACAAATGCCAGGATTCACAGTAGAGGTCAGGATAGAAAGGAAGTCAAATAGTGATTTGATCTCTGAAAAAGAACTATCCCAATAGTAACTTGGAATTCCATGCTTGAGAAAGATATTCAAAGAAGCAAAGAAAAAGTAAGAGAGCACCATTCACCAAAATGCTTTGGCCAATAGAAGTGTGAGTCAATCTTGAAGATAAATTACCAGAAACCTGTGGTGATTCAAATTGGGAAAAAATGAATTAGGGAAGGAAATATATTTGGAAGCTAAAAAAGAAAAAAGTGAAATGTCATCATTCCTTTCAGTTGTAGCTGTGCATCCATAATTGCCATGGCTCTGGTTTACCTTCAAAGACATATTTGTGCTTCAGCTGTTTGGATCTGTAATAATAGAAGCTTGTCCTTAACCCACACAGGCTATGTTATCCATAATTGCAGAAAAGGGACAAGAATCGGATAAAATTTTCCAATTTACATCACAAAGATCACACTGGTCCCTGAGGAATAAGATTTACTCTGAACAACACATTAACTGGAATAAAGAATCTGTGCTCACAGTAGCTTCCGTATTAAAGGTAAGGAAGTATTTTGCATCACCAACATTCAGCATTCCTCTAGAGATGCATATGTACTTTCTGTCCTTGAGATTACCACATCATGACAGTTTTCTTGAACTATGGACACATGACCTCCGAATAAGAGTCACAGTAGGTAAAAATCTGAGAAGCTAAAAGATTCATCACCAAAACACAGGTGAACACTTTCTGTTGGAAGTTAACTTTCTCATATATCAGATGGGCTTTTTTTGGCCTTACAAATGTCCCCACTGATTTCACCTCTCTAAGTATACCATCTGAATTAATGTTAGAACAATTAATAACAGTGATAAAAGTGTGTTTTACAAAATGCATGTCTTAAATCATACCACAAAAAACCTTCCTCTTAAGTAACAACAGTACAAAATAGCTATTCTACCACAGCCTTGTAGTAGATTGTGAGAGAATTCTATGATGCCCTCTGTCCAGTAGATATGTAAAATTGTTTTCCTTCTCTACCAAAACATAAAGCAGTATTTTCTCTTTTTCCTGATATTGTCATCCTAACCCCATGTCAAATACTGAAGAATGAGCCTAATTTACTTCTAAATAGTCTAACATGCTTAACTTACCAGTGAGCAGCAGTAACTCTAGAGCAAATATCATTGTTTTATTTTCATCTGGGCCATGATCTGAGATTGTCTCTCAGTAGCCTGTGGATCTATGGCCCCAGACATCAAGAGAAAAGGTGATCCTCTGAGAGTAGGCATGGGTATTTCATTGGTATTGCAGCCAGAACTCTACTTCTTTGCTTCTAGTCTTAGGTAAGAACACATAGGCTCCTACCTTTAGTTTCCACTTTTGAATCAAGATTCTGGTTGGTGATAGGCTGGGAAGCTCTTAAGCAAGTAGGGTCTCAACCAGTGGTTTTCAGCCTTCCTAGTCATGTGACACTAATATAGTTCACCATGCTGTGGAAATCCCTAACCATGACAACATTTTGCTGTTATTTCATAACTGCAATTTTGCTGCTCTTATGAATTATAATGTGTAATACATTGAATTACTGACATGCAGGATATGTGACCCCCAAACAGATTGTGACACACAAGTTGAGAATCCCTGGTCTAACCTCCTACTTTTAAACAAAACTTTTTTTCAAGTACTTTCTACAATGTCCATAGGCCATTAATTTTCTTGTGTTTTTTTTCATTATAAAAGGATTGTATTAGCAGCATACAAGGAAGCTTACTTTCTTCAGATTTATATGAAAATTGGCTTAGTGTCCTTGATGAAGACTCACTGATTGGACAAATTTCTGCTATACAAAGGTAATGACACAGTATACACTTGGGGAAATGCCCAAAGATAGAATCAATGCATTTTGGAGGTACAGAGGCTCGTCTTTACAGGATTATAAGCTAGAATGATGTCCCAAGACAAGAGGTTTCCTTTGCTAAGACATGTATAGTCACTTTATAAACAGGTGCATTTCTCATGCAAGTGTGTTTTACCATGTCTGTAATTCCACCACTTGAGAGTCTTCTACATTATGATGGTCATGGTATGGAAGACAGCCTATGATATGCAGTTGTGTGCAAGTCAGATTAGAACATTGGTTTGAATTCATGAGTGAGACAAGTTAAAAGAAATATGTAAGTATAATACCTGTGGGTTATTTGCAACCTAATATTATTACCATAGTATTGTGAATATTGAGCATTTAAATATATATCATTAATTAGAACATGAAGCTATTACTGAATTCTTCTTTCTCAACTATAGCTACCTAGAGAAGTCTGGGTCAGGTATAACTTTGAATTCTTTGGATAGTTTCCCTGTATGACATGTCACAGAATGATTTCTTAAGTAACAGGAACTTTGAGCTACCATTTCTACCCAGGACTCCATCATCTCTGCCTTACCTATATCAGAAGCTTTTATACCTGCATTGTGTTAGGTCACTAGAGTGCTTTCTGCTCCTTGTGTTCCAGAGTGTCACAAGAAGTTTGCTTGGATTGATAATACATCGGATATTAAATGTGTCCCCATGGTGGCTGGAAAGATGGTTCAATGTTTAACAACACTTTTTCTATACACAGAACACACATGACCTGCAACAAGCTTCTTCATTTTATTTCCAGAGAACCTGGCACCTTCCTCTGGGTTCTGTGTGTAGCAGTTATACATGTAATACAGAGAAATTCATACATAATTTTTTAATGATTTCCCATAATTCAATGGGGGATTTGATTTTCAGATAATATTTTAGCTAACACTAGCAATATTTTACCTAAAAGCGGTATTTGGGGGGGGTCATTCTTTTGTTTATATTAGTGCACATGCAGAAGCTATGCATGCAGTAGATGGCATAAATATATCCAGAGTTCCATTTATTTTTTTATTAGATACTTGCATTATTTACATTTCAAATATTATTCCCTTTCCTCATTTCTCTTCTGAAAACCTCCTATCTCATCTCCCAGACCTCTGCTCACCCACCCACCCACTCTCACTTTCCTGTCCTGGTATTCCCCTTCAGTGGAGCAGCAAGCCTTCACAGGACGAATGTCATCTCCTCTCATTGATTTCTGAAAAGTCCATCCTCTGCTATATATGTAGCTGGAGCCATGGGTCCCTCCATATGTACTCTTTGGTTGATGGGTTTGTTCCTTGGAGCTCTGGGGTTACTGGTTGTTTCATATTGTTGTTCCAGCCTATGGGGCTGCCAAACCCTTCAGTTCTCTAGCTCCTCCATTGGAGATCCTGTGCTCAGTCCATTGGTTGGCTGTGAGCATCATCTGTATTTGTCAGGCACTGGCAGAGCCTCTCCAGAAACAGCTATATCAGGCTCCTGTCAGCTAGCACTTGTTGGCATCCACAATAGTGACTGGGTTCGCTAACTGTATATGGGATGAATCCCCATGTGGAGCAGTCTCTAAATGGCCTTTCCTTCAGGTTCTGCTCCACCCTTTGTGTCTAAATCTCCTCCCAGGGATATTTTGATATCCCTTCTAAGAAAAATGGAAGTATCCACACTGTGGTCTTCCTTCTTCTTGGCCTTCATGTGGTCTGTGAATTGTATCTTGGGTATGCTGAGCTTTTGGGTTGATATTCACTTATCAATGAGTGCATACCATGCCTTCATATTTCGTTTATTTGATTGGTTGGTTTTGGGTTACCTCACTCAGGATATTTTCTAGTTCCCCCCATTTGCCTAAGAATTTCATGAATTCATTGTTTTTAATAGCTGAGTAGTACTCCATCTTATAAATATACCACATTTTCTGTATCTATTTCTCTGTTGAGGACATGTGGGTTCTTTCCAGCTTCTGCCTATTATAAATAAGGCTACTATGAACATAATGGAGCATGTGGCCTTGTTGTCTGTTGGAGTTTCTTCTGGATATAAGCCAATGAGTGGTATAGCTGGGTCCTCAGGTAGTATTATGTCCAATTTTCTGAGGAATCGCCAAGCCGATTTCCAGAGTGGTTTTACCAGCTTGCAATCCCACCAGCCAGGTAGGAGTGTTCCTCTTTCTCCACATCCTTGCCAGCATCTGCTGTCCCCCAAGTTTTTGATGTTGGACATTCTGACTGGTGTGAGGTGGAATCTCAGAGTTGTTTGGATTTGCATTTCCCTGATAAGTAAGCATGTTGACAATGTAACATTACTTGTCAGGCAATCAACAGTAAAATTCTCCTTTTTCTATAGTATTTTAAAGAAGATGCCACGAGCAAACTACCTCCTCCTCAAGCAGCTTGTCTGTGTGCTATTAAAAATTAAAACTTCGGCCAGGAATCACATAGACAGCCACATCTTATCTGTCCGTGTAGCCCCATATGTGCTGTGGAATCCGACTTGTGTGAACTCATTACTTGGAAGTGACATCTCAAAAAAGGTAAGGGGATCTGATTTTTGGAAAAATTGCCATCAAGAAATTGGGAATACCTCGGAAAGGTCAGTGATGTTAAAGGAACCCCTAGGATTGCATTATTCTGGAGTGGGAGATACATTGATCAATTTCAGGAAACATTGGGAAGGGAGATTGTTAATGTAGTGTGAAGGAAATGAATCATTGGTTTTTCGTTCTTTTTTCCTTTTTGCTTTCCCTTAAGATATTAATTTTAGATATTAATGTTTTAGCCAATAATATGTTGCATGTATAATGGTAGTTAAAAAAGTCTACAGTAAAGTTGAAAAAATCACTATTACCTAATGTTTCATTTGTTTGTTTTCTATTACACCTGTAATTTGGAGCATATGGTGGTTGTGCTTTATCAGGTGAGACTTATAATTATGAATTAACCCAACTTCACTGCTGGCATATAAAAGGACATTGCGTACAATATATATCTATACATATGTATATATATATATATATATATATTTACACATAATGTATAATATAATTAATAATGAAAAATGTAGTGTATGTTATATAATATACTTTCTAATATTTTAGCACTAACGCCTACTTATATAAAAAAGAATAGTGTATGTTTGCGTTATTTCGGGTACATTTTTGGGTACCTCAATCTTTTGTTTTATTTAGCTCTTACTTTTCCTAGAAAGCTATATGCATTTATATTTTTCATTTCTTTAATTATTTACTTTAAATTCTGCTTGCAGTACCCTACTCTAAGTCCCATACTCAGAACTCCCTCTTCCCTCAGTTTAATTTTAATTTAAATTTTTATTTTAAACTTTTAAAAGTTTGGGGGAAGCTACCAGGGGAGAGGGTAGATATGGACAGACTAGAAAATGAATGTTACTGGGTTGCATGATGAGAAATTAATGGAGAATCAACAAAGGACCTACATTTTGAAAAGGAAAACAGACAACAATAAAAGGTAACAACAAAAAGAAAGGAAAGCAAGGGTACTTTATAAAAAGTAGTTTCCAGAAATAAGGTCCACAGGAATGAATCATGGTGATCTTACTCACAATGGAGTAGAATAGACCAATGAAAAGCTCCTTCAATTTAGAAACTCTTAATTTGCTACTTTTGTTATGATAAAACACTGAGGAAAAGCAACTTCTGGAGGACAGGTTATACTTCACAATACACTTCTAGTTACCAGTTAACTACTGAGAAATGTCAGGGCAAAAAACCAAAGGAAGGCAGGAAGCTGGAGGCAAGAACTGAAGCACAAGCTGTGTAGGAGTGCTGCCTCCTGTCCTGACCTCATATCCCTCTCTGTCTCAGTCATAGCTCCTGGCACCATCCTGGAGTTCTCAGACCTATAAATTCCATTGTTAATCAAGACAATATTCCATAGACTTTCCTACACAATGGGCCAATCTGGTGTCTCTGTTTCTTAACTAATATCCCTGTTCTCACCAAATTCTTCAGTCAGTCATTTTTCTATTGCGTTACTAAAACACTAGGACTAAGGCAACTCATAGAAATAAATGTTTATTTGGGACTTAGGGATTTAGAGACATTACTGTCCTTCAAAGTCATGACAGAGGAGCATGGCTGCCAGAAGGTAGGCCAACCAAACAAAAAGCAGAGACCTGGTGGCTCTCATCTTAGGCAGCAAACAGGAAGCACAGAGAGTACACACCCAATGGCACCTGGCTTCTGTGACCTGAAATTCTAACCAATGACATACTTCCTCCCGAGAAGTCAAGCCACTAAACCACTCAAAAGGTTTCACAAAGATGGTATTATATATTGAGATGCCTGGAATTAAGACAGGCATCACATTCAAACTATCACAATGAAACTCTATGTCCTCGCCACTCCCCTGCAAAAAATCACTAATTCAAGAAACCTTTGAAGTCATCACTGTGATTCACTCACAGTTACTCTGGCAGCATGTCAGTTCTGAAATGTTACATTGCTTTAGTAGTTCCCCCATTCTTTGAAATATGTATGAAATTTTAACTTGATAAAGCAAGTTGCAAAGAACTTAAGTGTCTCCATTTCAGAGACTTAATTTCACAGGCTCATATCTGCTCAAAGTAACTGATATTTTCCTCTTCATTTCGGAATTCATTTTTTTATCGACTTCAATTTTGTAAACTATGTAAGATGACAGAGGATCTTGTTTTTGCCTTGTGATGTTACAGGTGTCTGTTATACAAATCATGATTGACAACTGTGTAGATATATTTGGAGAGGATGAGCATACAATGTGTGACAATAGTAAGAAGAGGTCAGATGACAAAAAGACTTCAGTAAATACTGCTGGTAAGTACCTTCTTTGAAAAAAAACCATGGATGGCCACAGTGAGAAAACCTCAATAGCCAATACTGACAAATTAAAGATTTCATCTGCTTCTTCTCAAGCAGAAGTTCCTACAGGTTTAGGAAATTTAATTAGTCATCAAATGGATGGAAGGATAATATTCCCAGATTTCATAAATTTGCAAATATCAGAGCACTATTGTGGCAGATTATGATATTAAGACATGGGAAGATATTTTTTAAACAATACTTTAATTAAATTATATTAATTTATGTATATATACATAGGTATACATAAAGACACACATATATACATAATTTCATACATGACAGAGGATGTCCTTACTTAGACCCTGTAAAAAGTCCAGCATATTACCTGTTACATTTCTCAACTTTTTTCTCATGGTCCATAAGTCATGTAGGATATCTTGGATATGAAATTATTTTTAAAAAGTTCATTGAGAAACAATTATTTGATTTAAAAATTTATTACACACACTACAAGATTGAACAATGTGCTAACAAGCTTTGCTTTCTGTCTTAGTTTGGGTTTTACTGATGTGAACAGACACCATGACCAATGCAAGTTTTATAAAAGACAACATTTAATTGGGGTTGGCTTACAGGCTCAGAGGTTCAGTCCTTTGTCATCAAGGCAGAAACATGGTAGCATCCAGGCAGGCATGGTACAGAAGGAGCTGAGAGTTCGACATCTTCATCTGAAGGCCGCTAGTAGAAGACTGACTCCAGGCAACTAGGGTGAAGGTCTTAAGCCCACACCCACAGTGACACACCTACTCCAACAAGGCCACACCTCCTAAAGTGCCACTCCCTGGGAAAAGCATATACAAACCATAACATTCCACTCCCTGGCCCCCATAGGCTTGTTCAAACATGAGTCTATGGGGGACATACTTAAATATAACATAATGCAAAATACATTTATTCCAACTTCAAAAGTCCCTTTAGTCTATAGCAGTCTCCACACTGTTAAAAGTCCAAAGTTCAAGGTCTCTTCTGAGATTCACTAAATCACTTAATGGTAATCCTCCAAGCAAGACAGGAAACCAGCTGGGCAAAGTCCAAACTCTGCATCTCCATGTCTGATGGCAAAGCAGTCTTCAGATATCCAACTCCTTTTTCATCCTTGTTGACTGCAACTAGGTTCTTTCTCCTGGGCTTGTTCCACTCCCTGTTAGCAGCTTTCCTTGGCAGGCATCCTGTGACCCTGGCATCTTTAACATCTTGGGTACCCCAAGTCAATTTCAGCTTCACAGCTTCTTGTTCTTAAGTCTGAGATCCACACATGATCTTCTGTGTATCTCCAAAGAGCTGGTGTCACTTCTCCAGCTCTGCACTCTGTGGCACTCTAAGTACAGATTGATCCACTCCACTGCCACTGCTGTACTTGGTGGTCATCCCATGGTACTGGCATCTCCAATATACTAGGGTCTTCCACTGCAACTATGCTTCACCAAAGCCTCTCACAGGCTCTCTTCATGGTACCAAGTCTCAACTCCTTTGCATGACCCCTTCAGTCCTGGGCTGTCAATTACAACTGAGGGTACACTTTCACCAATGGCCTTCCATGGCCTCTCACAGTACCAAGCCTCAGCTGTTCTTCATGATGCCTTCATGCCTTCAAAACCAGTACCAACAGGATGATTCTTACACATTACCAAGTACAGCTGCAGCATGAGGAACACTTGGCTATCTCTGGAATACAGCTTCTTTGTGCTCCCAGAAAACACTTCCCATATTTCACCTCAGTGATGCTGGTCTTTTCTTAATCACCACTAATTTCTTAGCTCCAGCTAACCAGCATCAATTGTTTCAGTAGTCTCCTTTTTCTCTTGAATATAAAGCCAGAGACACATGGCTGCAGCTGCTGAGTTCTGCTGCTTGTAGGAGCTGGAACATTATCACTAGCTTCCTTTTTCCCAGCTCCTTCACTGCCTAAGTTGGCTGTCCTGAATCTTGCTCCTTGGACTGACTTGGAACTCAAGAGATCTGCATGCCTGTCCCCTAAGCACTGGGATTAAAGGTGTGGTCCACCAAGCCTGGATTAAAGTTTTTCTTCACCTAGAATTTGCTCTGTTCTGGGCTGGCCTTGAACTCAGAGATCTACTTATCTTTGCCTCCTGGGATTATAGGCTTGTACTACCATGCCTGGACCTAAAGTTACCTGGGTGGCATCTTGCCCCCAAGGTCACCACTCCTTTAATTCAATATCCTTGAATTCAGCTCCATTTCACTTCCTGGAGTTCCTTTAATACTCAAACTATATATTTTGTACTTTTCCTTTCTCAGCTTGCTATGTTTGTTCAAAATTCTCTTCATCAGACTTAACCAGAGAACAAAGTCTTTGTTGGGCTTTTTTGAGACTTCCTTTGCAGATGCAGTTAATATAAATCTTTTTACCTTAGCCCTAGGCAGTCTCTTCAGGCAATGGCAAAAAGCAGCCATGTTCTTCACCAAAACATTACAAAAACAGTCTCTTGGCCACGTATTAAAGTTCTTCTCTACTGAAACCTCTTGGGCCTTCAGGCCTACACAGTTCAAATGACCTTCAGCACCACTCTCTTCCATATTCCTACTAGGCTGGCCCATTAAGCCCCACTTAAAGCATTCCATAGCTTTCCAAATCCAAAGTCCCAAAATCCACATTCTTCCAAACAAAAGCATGGTCATGCCTATCACAGCAATACCCCAGTCCCTGGTACCAACTTCTGTCTTAGTTTGGGTTTTACTGCTGTGAACAGACACCATGACCAATGCAAGTTTTATAAAAGACAACATTTAATTGGGGTTGGCTTACAGGCTCAGAGGTTCAGTCCTTTGTCATCAAGGCAGAAACATGGTAGCACCCAGGCAGGCATGGTACAGAAGGAGCTGAGAGTTCGACATCTTCATCTGAAGGCCACTAGTAGAAGACTGACTCCAGGCAACTAGGGTGAAGGTCTTAAGCCCACACCCACAGTGACACACCTACTCCAACAAGGCCACACCTCCTAAAGTGCCACTCCCTGGGAAAAGCATATACAAACCATAACACTATCTTTTGACAAAAATTCTAATGTTTGTTTAACTTCATTTGAGACATAATCTTGTCAAATGCTTAGCATTTGGTATCAATATAAAGTTGAACAGGATCCAATACAACACCTCTGTGAAGAATCTTAACAAGTAACACATTCAGGGTCAGATATATTGTTAACACAAGAAGTTCTTTCTGTACATTTCAGAAAATATACTGAAAATTAGTCTGATCTGAAGTGGGGTGAATCTATCATCTGAGAATGTTTGTCTAACTAACACATTTCTCGACTTCATTTAGCAGGAGACAACAAAATAACTGCAGCATCCGATTTTCCATGAAGGAAACTTACTCATGACTGAAGAAGGTGCCAGTCATTCTATTTCAATGTTGCACCTTATCTCCTAATTAACCATAGTAGAAGATATTATTACAAGAAACGACTTCAGTTATATATTTACCCATATTATTTGTTACAAATAGATTCACTCACTGTACTTATTTAATGTTATGTATTACATATTCTTATTTATTATAATAAAAGTTATTAAATTGTTATTACTTAGACTCCAATATGCCTGATTCATGATTCTCCATAGTATTTGTGAAATGGCATTTCCAGTACTCTCCTCCACCTCTGTTACTCAGGCACCTCTATTCATGTAACAGATCCACTAGAATCACGTTATTAATTCTTTCTTCCAAACTACACTGAAAACGGCATTTTAAATATTGCACAATAATTTTGTTAATAGTAATTATAGTCCTATTTCTGTGAAAACGTACTCTACTAAATTATTTGCATTAGGAAAAATAGCTCATGTTTTGAGGGCTCAGGATATCTTAATACAGCAGTTCTGATGTCAGGAGGTTGTAGCTAGTGAATTCGTTCACCTAATTCAGAAGCAGAGGATGATGAATGTTCATATTCAGTATGCTTTTTTTTACACACTCCAGGAACCATGAAAGGAATAGTAGAGCCAAGTTATATTGTTAGTTTGCCCACATCAGTTATTTAAGCATAGACAGAAACTAAGGACTATAAATACACCCTCAGAGTCATGTCCAGAATCCTTTTTCAGAGACAGTTCTAAAAAGAATTCCATTAATGATCAACATTAATCATCACACATGATAAGATTAAAGGTGAATGACCGTTTTAAAAATATAGGAATGGTCAAAGGCTTTAGTGATCAGAGAAATGGAAATCAAAACAACTGCAGGATTCCACTTTATACCAATCAGATTGACTACATTCAAAAACCTCAGGTGACAACCAATGTAGTTGAGGATATGTAGAAGGAGGACACACTGCCATTGGTGGTGGGATTGCAAACTGTTAGAACCATTCTGGAAATCATTCTGGGGGTTATTTTGAAAAATGGAAAAAAATCTAACTGATGAACCAGCAATACCACTCTTGAGAATATACCCAAAAGTCTCCCACCATGCCACAGTGGCATGTGTTCCACTATGTTCATAGCAGCCTTGTTTGTGATACCTACAAGCTGGATACAACCCAGATGTCCCACAATAAATCAATACAGAAAACGTCGTTCATTTACACAATTTACTCAGCTGTTAAGCATGAGGACATCCTGAAGTTTGCAAGCAAATGTATGGAATTAGAAAATATCCTAAGTAAGGTAATTCAGACACAAAAGGACTCACTAACATACTCATAAGTGGATATTAGCCAAAAAAAGTACTTAATACCCAAGATACAGTCCACAGAACTCAAAAAAGTCAACAAGCTGCAGTGCACACATCAGACACCTCGGTCTCACTTGGGAGGGAGAAGAAAGCAATCACAAGTGGGGAGGAAGTGTGGGACCTGGAGGGGAAAGTGGGCAGGAATGTGGGGGAATCAAGGGAGAGGGGAAACTGATCTGGTATGTGGAGAAGGAAAAGGACTGAAGCCCTGAGGGCCAGCAGAAAGAATGGAAACAGGCAACCTTGGAAAGAAGGAGGTTGGGGGAGAGGCTCTGAAATGTAGCAGAGTCCTGGGAGGTGAGAGACTATCAGGAATTAACTGGAGCAACCTTAGATGCCTGACAGTAGGGAGAGGGAACACAGAGAGCCCACGTCCAGCAGGAAGAAAGAAAGGGCATCCAGTGAGGGAGGGGGGCATCCCAAAGTCACAACTCTAGCCTGTAACTCTTCCTGTCTGAAACAACTATAGGGATGGAAATGGAGGGGAGCCTGAGGAAAAGAGCCAGCGATAGGCCCAAATTGAGATTAGCCTCAAGGGCAGGCCCTAAGGTCTGACATTACTGAGGCTTTGGAGAGTTCACATTAAGGGAGCTATCCTGACTGCCCTCTGAACGATCCAACAGCAGTTGAATGAATGATGTACAGACATTTGCACCCAACTAATGGACAGAAGCAGCTGATGCCTTCTGTTGAATTAGGGAAGGTGGATGAAAGCAGCTAAGGAGGGAGACCCTGTAGCAGGACCAGCCGTCTCAGTCTGGACCTCTCCAGATCTCTCAAACACTGAACCACCAAACGGGCAGCATACACCAGCTGATATGAGGCCCCCAATACATGTACAATAGAAGACTGCCTGGTCTCTGTTCATTCAGAGATGATGCACCTAACCCTCAAGAGATAGAAGGCCCCAGGGAGTTTAGAGGTCAGGTGGGGTGAGGGATGTAGACATCCACATGGAGACAGAAGGGTGGGAAGGAGATATGGGATGTAGAAAAGTCCGAGTGTGCATGGGGTGAGGGGGATAAAATATGAAGTCTTAAAAAATAAATAAATTAAAAAATTATTTGGAATGTCATATAAGGAATTGAGCTGATCTAGTAAAAGTCTATGGCCTCACTATTTCCATAAATATGGCTAAATTTCTAGCCCAGTCATGAGAGGTTGAGTGCCTTTTGCCAAAGAAATCTTAAAGGGATATCTCTAAATTCAATGGATTTTAGCATATTATGACTTCGAAACCTCTACCTTGAAAATGAGTTTCTATGAAACATGAAAGAGTAGTCATGTTGACATTTTAGGGAAGCAATTGACAGTAGTATCCGCTTCCAACATCTATGAAGTATGACAATAACCAGTACAGCCATGTATCAGAATAGGTGCAGCAAGTGGTACTTACATGTCAGTTCTATCCAAGAAGTCTTTTTTTTTGTAAGTGTAATTTAATTAATTTTTTCTTATTTTTTATTTTTATGTTTTTATTTGATATATTTATTTACATATATATTGATTTCTCCTTTCATGGATCTCTCCCCACCACCACCAAGCCCTCTTCCTGCCTCCCTGTTTCCCCACCAAACTCTTCCTGCTTCCCTGTCCTGGTAATCTCCTAAACTGCTGCACTGAGCCTTTCTAAGACCAGGGGTCTCTCCTTCCTTCTTCTTGGGCATCATTTGATATGTGAATTGTTTCTTGGGTATTCCAAGGTTCTGGGCTAATATCTGCCTCTCAGTGAGTACATACCACTGTAAAGCCAAGGATAAGTTTGTTTTCTTTACCTCACCATTGAACATAGTTTTGGGTCTTTCATTGGTTTCTCTGAACAAAAAGTTATTCTGTAGACTCTATGAAGCTTATTCTTTTCTGATGAGATAAAGAAATGGACTGAACATAGTTGTGAGAGAACGTGTGTGTGTGTGAGTGTGTGTATGTGTGTGTGTGTGTGTGTGTGTGCACGCGTGCACAAGCGTTTGGGGTGGAGAGGAGCTGAGGATTAGAGGGAGGGAAAACTATCAGAATATGTTGTATGATAAAAGGATCTATTTAATAAAAATTAGCTGGGATTGCAGTGAGGATGCCATCTTGCCTCGGGTCACTGCAGTTCGGCGGGAGGTCAGTGCACCAATAGCTCAAAGGTACACCCAGAGCCAGATCAGCTCAGTGGGTGGTCTCTGCACTGACCTGCATGGGCACCAACCTGCTCGTGGGTCTGTACCTGGAGTACAGCCAGAGGGCAACATCTTGTCTCAGGACACCACAGACAGCTAACCAGACAGAGCCCTGTGGACTGAGAGCACCACCATCTAGGTTCTAGCAGTCCAACCAGGGAACCTCTGGTCCTGCACGGAATCCCGTGGTTAGACAGAGCCCTGAGACCCGGCACCATCTTGGACCTGGTGGCTTGAACGTGTCACCATAGAGAACCAACAGAGGAGCCCAGTTCACCCTAAAGATCTAATAGGCAAGCTCAGATTGCTGGGGGGGGGGAAAGATCATATTCTTAAGAGCTGGCAACTAGGCAGGCCAGGAGGAGACCGTGGAAGGCCAATTGCAGCTCCAGCAGCAAGCCTGGGGAAGACTTGGGTCCAGCCCAGCAGAGCTGAGGAGGTAATTCGGAGCCCAATAGTGGAAACCTCCTGGTCTCCACCTTGGGAGCACAGAAGCCCTCTGCAACAGCAGCGCCAAAGCCAGGCTCACAGGAGCTTCAGACACCAACCGGTAACAACAAGACCAACTAACTCCAGAGATAAACAAATGGCAAAAGGCAAATATAGGGATGTTACTAACAGAAATCAAGGCAATATGGCAGCATCTGAACCCAATTCACCAACCACAGCAAGTCCTGGATACCCCAACACACCAGAAAAACAAGAGCTGGATTTAAAAGCACTGGTCATGTTGCTGCTAGAGGAACACAAAAAAGACATAAACAAATCTCTTAAAGAAATGCAGGGGAACATGAATAGGTTAGAAGCCCTTAGAATGCAAACACAAAAATCACGTAAAGAAGTCCAGGAGAATATGGGTCAACAGACAGAAGCCAATAAAGAGGAGATGAGAAAATCACTTAAAGAAATGCAGGAGAAATTGAGTCAACAGGCAGAAGTCATGAAAGAGGAAACAGAAAAATCTCTTAAAGAATTGCAAGAAATCACAAACAAGTGAAGGAACTGAGCAAAGCCATCCAAGATCTGAACACAGAGGTAGAAACAACTAAGAAATCACAAAGGGAGAAAACTTTGGAGATAGAAAACCTTGGGAAGAAGTCAGGGGTCTTAGATGCAAATATTAAGAACAGAATACAAGAGATAGAGGTAAGAATCTCAGATGCTGAAGATACCATAGTAACCATTGACTCCACAGTCAAAGAAAATGCAAAATATAAAAGGCTTGTAACCCAAAACATCCAGGAAATCCAGGACACAATGAGAAGACCAAACTTAAGGATTATAGGGATAGATGAGAGTGAAGATCTACAATTTAAAGGGCCAGCAAATATCTTCAACAAAATTATGGAAGAAAACTTCCCTAACCTAAAGTGCGAGATGCCCATGAATATAAAAGAAAAGCCTACAGAACCCCCAACAGACTGGACCAGAACAGAAATACCTCCCGTCACATAATAATCAAAACCCCAAACGTACTAAACAAAGAAAGAATATTAAAGGCAGTAAGAGAAAATGGCCGAGTAACATATCAAGGAAGACCTATCAGAATTACACCAGACATCTCACCAGAGACCATGAATTCTAGAAGATCCTGGGTGGATCTCATGCAGACTCTAAGAGAACACAAATGTCAGCCAAGACTACTTTACCCAGCAAAACTCTCAATCAACATAAGTGGAAAAATCAAAATATTCTATGACAAGACCAAATTTACACAATATCTTTCCACTAACCCAGCTCTACAAAGATAATAGGAGCAAAACTCCAATACAAGGAGGGAAAATGCACCCTAGAAAAAGTAAGATAGTAACCTTCTTCCACCAAACTCAAAAGAAGATAACCACTCAACAACAAAAATAACATCAAAAATGACAGGAAGAAATAATCACTATTCCTTAATATCTCTTAACATCAATGCACTCAATTTCCCAATAAAAAGACATGGACTAACAGACTGGATATGTAAACAGGACCCTACATTTTGCTGCATACAGGAAACACACCTCAGTGTCAAAGACAAACACGACCTTAGAGTAAAAGACTGGAAGACAATTTTGCAAGCAAATGGTCCCAGGAAGCGAGCTGCAATAGCCACTCTAATATCAGATAAAATTGACTTTCAACCTAAAGTCATCAAAAGAGACACAGAAGGTTACTTCTTGCTGGTCAAAGGAAAAATCCACCAAGAAGAACTCACAATTCTAAACATCTATGGTCCAAATGCAAGGGCACCCTCATTTGTAAAAGAAACTTTTCTAAAGCTCAAAGCACACATTTCACCTAACACAATAATTGTGGGGGACCTCAACACTCCACTATCCTCGATGGACCGATCAGGAAAACAGAAACTAAACAGGGACACAGGAAAACTCATTGAAATTTTGGATCAATTTGATTTAACAAATATATATAGAACAGTTCATCCTAAAGCAAAAGACTATACCTTTTTCTAAGCACCTCATGGTACCTTCTCCAAAATCGACCATATAATTGCTCACAAGACCTCAATAAATATAAAAACATCGAACTAATCCCATTCCTCCTATCGGGTCACCATGAAGTAATAGTGTTCTTCAATAGCAACAAAAACAACAGAAATCCTCATACACATGGAGGCTGAACAATATCCTACTCAATGATATCTTAGTCAAGGAAGAAATAAAGAAATCAAAGGCTTTTTAGAATTTAATGAAAATGAAGGCACAACATACCCAAATCTATGGGACACAATAAAAGCAGTGCTAAGAGGAAAACTAATAGCCCCAAGCGCCTCCAAAAAGACACAGGAGAGAGCATACACTGGCAACTTAATGGCACACCTGAACGCTCTAAAATAAAAAGAAGTTATTTCATCCAAGAGGAGTAGAAGACAGGAAATCATCAAACTCAGGGCTGAAATCAATCAAGTTGAAACAAAGAGAACCATACAAAGAATCAACAAAACCAGGACCTGGTTCTTTGAGAAAATCAACAAGATAGATAAACCCCTAGCCAGGCTTACCAAAGGCACAGAGACAGTATCCAAATTAACAAAATTAAAAATGAAAAGGGAAAGATAACAACTGAAACTGAGGAAATTTCTAAAAAATCATCAGATCCTAATACAAAACTATCACTATTCCCAAATGATATGATAGTATACTCAACGCAACTGGAGAATCTGGAGGAAATGGACAATTTCCTAAACAGATACCAAATACCAAAATTAAATCAGGATCAATTAGGTCATCTAAACAGTCCCATAACCCCCAAAGGAATAGAAGGACTCATAGAAAGTCTTTCAACCAAAAAAAAGCACAGGACCAGATGGTTTTATTGCAGAATTCTATCAGACCTTCAAAGAAGAACTAATACCAATACTCTTTAAACTATTCTACAAAATAGAAACAGAAGGAACACTACCCAACTCATTCTACGAAGCCACAATTACCCTGCTACCAAAACCACACAAAGATCCAACTAAAATAGAGAACTTCAGACCAATCTCCCTTTGAACATCAATGCAAAAATACTCAATAAAAATTTTGCCAACCGAATCCAAAACACATCAAAACGATCATTCACCATGATCAAGTTGGCTTCATCCCAGGGATGCAGGGATGGTTCAATATATGGAAATCCATCAACGTAATTCATTAAATAAACAAACTCAAAAAAAAACCCACGTGGTCATTTATTGGATGCTGAAAAAGCATTTGAAAAATTCAGCATCCTTTCATGCTAAAAGTCTTGGAAAGAACAGGAATTCAAAGCCCATTCCTAAACATAGTAAAAGCAATTTACAGCAGACCAGTAGCCAACATGAAATTTAACAGAGAAAAACCTGAAACAATCCCACACAAATCAGGGACTAAACAAGGCTGCCCCTCTCAGCATATCTCTTCAATATAGTACTTGAGGTTCTAGCTAGAGCAAGTCGATAACAAAAGAAAGTCAAAGGGATACAAATTGGAAAGGAAGAAGTCAAACTATCACTATTCCCAGATGATATGATAGTATACTTAAATGACCCAAAAAACTCCACCAGAGAACTCCTACAGCTGATACACAACTTCAGCAAAGTGGCTGGTTATAAAATCAACTCAAGCAAATCTGTAGCTTTCCTATACTTAAAGGATAAGCAGGCCGAGAAAGAAATTAGGGAAATGACAACCTTCACAATAGCCACAAACAATATAAAGTATCTTGGTGTGACTCTAACCAAACAAGTGAAAGATTTATATGACAAAAACTTCAGGTCTCTGAAGATGGAAATTGAAGAAGACATCAGAAAATGGAAAAATCTTCCATGCTCATGGATTGGCAGGGTTAATATAGGTAAAATGGCAATCTTGCCAAAAGCAGTATACAGATTCAACACAATCCCCATCAAAATTCCACCTCAGTTCTTCATAGAGTTAGAAAGAGCAATTCTCAATTTCATCTGGAATAACAAAAAACCCAGGATAGCTAAAACTATCATCAACAGTAAAAGAACTTCTGGGGGAATCAATATCCCAGACCTCAAGCAATACTACAGAGCAGTAATGTTAAAAACTGCATGGTATTGGTACAGTGACAGGGAAGTGGATCAATGGAATAGGATTGAAGACCCAGAATTAAACCCACACATATATGGCCAATTTCGATAAAGGAGCTGAAATCATCCAGTGGAAAAAAAGACAGCCTTTTCAACAAATGGTGCTGGCTCAACTGGAAGTCAACATGCAGAAGAATGAGAATTGATCCACTCTTATCTCCTTGCACTAAGCTCAACTTCAAGTGGATCAAGGACCTCCACATAAAACCAGACACACTAAAACTCATAGAAAAGAAACTGGGGAAGACCTTTGTGGACATTGGCTCAGGTGGAAAATTCCTGAACAGAACACCAATAGCTTATGCTCTAAGATCAAGAATAGACAAATGGGACCTCACAAAATTACAAAGTTTCTGTAAGGCAAAAGACACTGTCAAAAGGACAAATCAGCAACCAGCAAATTGGTAAAAGATCTTCACTAACCCCACATCCGACAGAGGGCTAATATCCGATGTATACAAAGAAGTCAAGAAGTTAGACCCCAGAAAACCAAATAACCCTATCCAAAAATTGGGTACAGAGCTAAACAAAGACTTTTTACCTGAAGAAATTTGAATGGCTGAGAAACACCTTAAAAATGTTCAACATCATTAGTCATTAGAGAAATGCAAATCAAAACAACTCTGAGATTCCACCACACACCAGTCAGAATGGCTAAGATTAAAAACTCAGAAGACGCCCAGCTGTTTCCCATCCAGCTGGCAGCAGAACCAGCATCAGCCAGCTCCCCAGATTCTCAGACCCTGCCTTTGGTACCAGGTACCCAAGATATCCCGAGTTTATGACCTTTGGGGACTCAGGCTTGGAGCTGGAGCTGTGCACAGAGTAGTGGTTTGGGGGACACCAGCCAAGACTGGGTTCTGTGCCCTCAGGGCGGACCCCGACCTCCCTGATGCCAGCTCCATCTTCCCAGCTGTTTCCCATCCAGCCAGCAGTGGAGCCAGCCTCAGCCAGCTTCCCAGCAGCTTTGGACCAGCAGGTGGAACCAGGGAACTGAGATATCCCGAGTTTAAGACCTCTGGGGAATCAGGACACCAGACAGCAAACCCTGAGCAGGAGCAGTGCAGAGCAGCTGCCCAACAGGCAGAACCAAGTACCTGGGATATCCTGAGTTTAAGACCTCGGGGGACTCAGGCCACCTGTCAGCAATCTGTGAGCAGGAGCTCTGCAGGGCAGTGGTTCAGGTGTCCCAGTCGTGGGGAAATAGCCTTATGAGCCCACAGGAGGGTCAAGCACCAGCTAGTAACTACAGGACCAACTAACACCAGAGTTAACCAGATGGCAAAAGGCAAATGTAAGATTGTTACTAACAGAAATCAAGGCAGTATGGCAGCATCTGAACCCAGTTCCCCGACAGCAATAAATCTTGGATACCCCGAAACACCAGAAAAACAAGACTCAGATCTAAAATCACTGGTCAGGATGCTGATAGAGGAATACTTAGATAAATCTCTTAAAGTAATACATGAGAAAATAGATCAAAAGCTAGAAGCCCTTACAAGGCAAACACAAATAAATCTCGGATATCCCAACACATGAGAAAAACAAGACTCAGATCTAAAATCACTGGTAAGGATGCTGATAGAGGATCACTTAGATAAATTTCTTAAAGTAATAGAGGAGAAAATAGATCAAAAGTTAGAAGCCCATACAAGGCAAACCCAAAAATCACTTAAAGAAATCCAGAAGAATATAGAGCAAAAAATGAATCCCAATAAGGGGGAGAAACAAAAATCACTTAAAGAAATACAAGAGAACATGGGTCAACAAGTAGAAGTCATAAAGAGGAAACACAAAAATCCCTTAAAGAATTACAGGAAAACACAAACAAGCAATTGAAAGATCTGAGCAAAACCATACAGAATCTAAAATCAGAAGTAGAAACAACTAAGAAATCGCAAAGGGAGACAACTTTGGAGATAGAAAACCTTGAGAAGAAATCAGGAGTCATAGAAGCAAATATCAACAACAGAATACAAGAGATAGAAGACAGAATCTCAGATGCTAAAGATACCATAGGAACCATGGATTCAACAATTAAAGAAAATGCAAAATGCAAAAAGCTGGTAACCCAAAACATTCAGGAAATCCAGGACACAATGAGAAGATCAAACCTAAGGATTATAGGGATAGATGAGAATGAAGATCTACAACTTAAAGGGCCAGCAAATATCTTCTACAAAATTATGGAAGAAAACTTCCCCAACCTAAAGAGAGAGATGCCCATGAATATACAAGAAGCCTATAGAACCCTAAATAGACTGGACCAGAACAGAAATACTTCCCGTCACATAATAATCAAAACCCCAAATGTAGTAAACAAAGAAAGAATATTAAAGGCAGTAAGAGAAAAGGGACAAGTAACATACAAAGGAAGACCTATCAGAATTACACCAGACTTCTCACCTGAGACCATGAAAGCTAGAAGATCCTGGGCAGACCTCATGCAGACTCTAAGAGAACACAAACTTCAGCCAAAACTCTCAATTGCCATAGATGGGGAAACCAAGGTATTCCATGACAAAACCAAATTTGCAAGATATCTATCTACAAACCCAGCCCTACAAAGGATAATAGGGGAAAAATACCAACACAAGGGGGGAACTACACCCAGAAGAAACAAGATAGAAATTTCCTCTCATCCAACCCAAAAGAAGAGAACCACTCAAAACAAAACAACAACAACAACAACAACAACAACAACAAAAATAACGCCCAAAATGTCAGGAAGTAATAATTACTATTCCTTAATATCTCTTATATCAATGGACTCAATTCCCCAATAAAAAGACACAGATTAACAGACTGGATACGGAAATGGGACCCTACATTTTGCTGCATACAGGAAACACATCTCAGTGTCAAAGACAAACACCAAATGATGTCTGACAAGAAGAAAGGAGTGGACACTGGTGTTGGAAAGGATCAAAGCATCAGTGTAGGGGAATATAAGAACAGGGAAATGGGAAGGGGTGGATGAGGGAGCAGGGGAAGGGGAAAGGGTATGTGGGACCTTTGCGGGGTGGGGATCCAAAAAAGGGAAATCAAATGTAAATATAGAATATATCCAAGAATAAAAAATTAAATTTTTTTTCTAAAAATCAATGGAGATTTTTATAGATTGGATTATTTTAATTCTTTTGGCAATTAAAATAACCTTTGCTTGTATTACATTTTGATATTAAGTGATCATTCCTTTGAGTGACTTGTGCTCTATTTTAATGTTAAAAAGCAGATGACATAATATTCATAATCAATTTGTTACTTAGGATCATAATTGTTCCTATGTCTGAGAGCCTTAAGAATTTTAAAAAACAGAGCATAAGACATAAGTGAATGTCTCCCTTCAAAGCTTGGAGGTGGAACGTGTGATATAAATCGATGTTACAAGTTACTCTAAAGTTCTTCAATTTATCCAACTATGAAGAGGCTGAATTTAATATAGTACTTTCATCCACAGAGATGATTCGCAGTTGCATCAACATAGAAATAGAGGAACATGCAGAATGCCCACATTATTATGCAGTTGAGGACTAGTGGGGACAACATTCACATTGTACTTTTCAGATGGTTATTGCACATAATATAAGAATTTGAATGTTATTCCTGCTACGTGTTGGACACTATTGGTAACCATTAAAAAAAAAACTTGGAGTAAAAGTTATTTGGTTTTCTTGCATAGCAACAAAATATGGCAAAACTTAAACTTCATATTACTTATTCTCAGACTACATCTACCTACAGTCTGTCTTCTCTATTAAAAACTCAAAAACAAACAAATGAATAACAAGAAGGAATACAGAAGAATAAAGCAAACATGAAATAATCAATGACATTTTCCTCAGACCCTTATTCGTTTCCCTATAGGTTCTATGTTACTCCAAAGAACATATCTAGAACCTACCATCTCTTTGTGTAAGGGTCCATGATTCACCCCAGAAGGAAACTCTGCACTCAGATAGTATGTGATGCAAAGTGTTTTATTCTGTATAAGTTCAGCATGCTGGGGTTTCCCCATTACCAAGATAGATGACCAAGTGAGCTTGCAGGCTAGATTTAAAGCACATTTGGGGATTCCAGGATAGGGGACCTCTATCTTACTCCATCTTTAAGGGCATTCATTACCAGGCATGGGGGTGCAACTTGTTCCTGGGGAGGTCTGGAAACTTCCCTACCCAGGGTCCTTGCTTCAGGCTAAGTGACTGGGCACTTTCTAGTTTTTGACAAGCTGCCTGAAGCCTGAGATTTTTTTTACCTGACTTGCCTTGACTTGCCCAGTTCTGTAGACTTAGTCTCCTACATTGTCAATTTGAAACCTGTCATGGAGTCAGCCTAGCCATCTGCACTATTCAAATAATTACTATCTCTTAATGTGCCATAGCTACTCTTTTTTTCTTTATCACTTTATATTTCTCTTTTCTCAGGAGTTCTTTATGCACAACTTCTAACGTTTTCCATTTCCTCAAAGATCAGCACTTTTGGGTATATTCCCAGGAGTGGTATGGCCAGATGTCCCTCAACAGAGGAATGGATACAAAACAATGTGGTATATATACACAATGGAGTAATATTCAGCCATTAGAAACAATGAATTCATGAAATTCTTAGAGAAATGGATGGAGCTGGAGAATGTCATACTGAGGTGACCCAGTCTCAAAAGAATACCCATGGTATACAGTCACTGATAAGTGGATATTAGCCTAGAAGCTTGGAACACCAAAGACATAAATCACAATGTCTCCCAAGAAGAAAGGAGTGGACACTGGTGCTAGAATGGACCAAAACATCATTGTGGGGGAGTACAAGAACAGTAAGGTGGGAGGGGGTGGATGAGGGAACAGGGGGAGGGAAAAGGGCATGTGGGACCTTTGGGGGTGGGGAACCAGAAAAAGGGAAATGAATTGTAAATATAGAATATATCCAATCAAAAAAATCTAAAAAAAAAAAAAAAGACCAGCACTTTTGCAGTAGTCTCAGAGTCCCTGTGCCTGGGGCATCTTCAGTTGAAATTTGCTTTTGTTTAGCTCAATTCACATTTTGCTACCCTTTCTTCTCTGGAGACTCTCAGATTCCACCTTTTCCATTGTTAAACATCTCATTGAAGGCTTTGTGACAGCTCTGTGCAAACTTGAAGCCAGAAAAGCAAGATTCTGATTTAAAATCACATCTCTTGAGGAGGGTAGAGACATTAAGAAAGACACAAAAAACTCCCTTAAAGAAATACAGGACTACATAGGTTAACAGGTAGAAGCCCTTAAAGAGGAAATACAAAACTCCCTTAAAGAATGACAGGAAAACACAATCAGGTGGAGGAATTGAACACAACTATCCAGGATCTTAAACAGGTAATATAAATAATAAAGAAATCACAAAGGGAGACAACCCTGGAGATCGAAAACCAAGGAAGACATCAGGAGCCATAGATGCATCACCAACAGAATACAAGAGATAGAAGAGAGAATTTCAGGGGAAGAAGATACCATAGAAAACACTGACCCAACAATCACAGAAAATGCAAAATGCAAAAAGCACCTAACCCAAAGCATTCAGGAGGACACAATGAGAAAATGAATCCTAAGGATAATAGGTATAGAAGAGAATGAAGATTCCCAACTTAAAGGGCCCATCAATATATTCAACAAAATTATAGCTTATTCTATCCTTTTCTCATGGGTCCAAGTGAAACCTTACCCAGTGTATGTTTTTCCTCATGATCAAATTCAATAATTTCAACCGATTTTTATGTGTTGTTTCTTCATAATCTCCCTTTATTATGATTTTATAACCTATGGCCTTTGTATTTATTTGTTGTCCATTTTCCTGATGACAGGACCAGTGTTACTTGGGAATCCAGCAAAAAACACTGATGTAATCTTCCTTTCAAATCAGCCAAGTTCCTGGAGAAGGTGTTGTTTCTACTCTCTGTTTTCTCAATGATGTCCAAACACAGATAATTAGAACAAAAGAATGTGTGTGAGTAGAAGAGCAATGGAGGATAGAAAATTGTTGCCTTTACCAAGATAGAGCAAATCTCTATTCATGATTCCTCTGTGCAAGAAATTTCACTTTACTTCCCCCATATTAGTTATGATGCTTAGCTGTCATTTTATACTAAAATGCATTCTTCTCCTTTTGACTTTAACTGTATTGAATATGACTTCTTTGTCAGAAGATTTCAATATTTAGTATTATCTAAGAAAACCTCACTGAGTTAAATTTTTGACACAAGGCATGTACTGGCTAGTTTTGTGTGTTAACTTGACACAGGGTGGAATTATCATAGGAAAAGGAGCTTCAGTTGGGGAAGTGCCTCCATGAGATCCAGCTGTGGGGCATTTGTCTCAATTATTGATCAAGGGGGGTGGTCCCCTTGTGGGTGGTACCATCTGTGGGCTGGTATTCTTAGGTTCTATAACAGAGCAGGCTAAGCAAGCCAGGGGAAGCAAGCCAGTAAGTAACATCCCTACATGGCCTCAGCATCAGCTCCAGCTTCCTGACCTGCTTGAGTTCCAGTCCTGACTTCCTTTGGTAATGAACAGCTGTGTGGAAGTGTAAGTTCAGTAATCCCTTTCCTCCCCAACTTGCTTCTTGGTCATGATGTTTGTGCAGGAATAGAAACCCTGACTAAGACAAGGCACATGAATCATTTCGGACCAGGAATATCCAAAGGGAAGTGAAAAGCTTTGGGTGCTTGATGAAGTTGCTATTTTCCAGTCCAAGTAAATGGAAAATGAACACAATTCATGAGTATTCATGATAACTGTCCAGAAGAAATGGGTTAAGTTATTAAAGCTGATTCTATTCACTGCAAAAATAAAGATGAAATATTTTAGACACACAACTCGTACCGAATGCTTATAATAAAGGCTCCTTCAAAATTTGAGCTTTTTAGTATGTCTATCGAAAAGCATAAGAGGGATTTAAGAATATCAAATAGTGCCACATGTTTGGAATAAAAGAATTCTTTCATACAGCTCATGCAGCATTCACTAGAAGAATGTAAAAGGATATTTTTCAGTTTTAATTTGGAGTTACTTTGGATGGTAACAAAAATATGCATGCCTGTATTTTTCTTCAACAATAGATGTGTATGTTAAATACACGGTTGTTTTTATATATACACTGTCTTGTGATTTGTGTGCATTTATTTTATGTGTATTTTTTCTTGTATTATTTAAAACATTCTTTGTTTAATTTTAAAGACATTTTTAATAACACTATTGCCAATAAATCATCTGATAGGAACATTTGATGTTGTATATAATTTGTATATGTAACAGAGTTTCATGAAGGAATGCATTGAACTAAAAGAGTATAAACCAAAGCATAGAAAGATGTATGAGTCTGGGCGATTTGCTCCATGATCTTCTTTGATACATGTATCTTCTTTGATACATTTTAATGAAAAGTTTCTTCTGTCTTCGCACACTTTGAGCAATAAACAGCTCTAATTATATTCATAGTAACTATGCTGCTTGAGGAATTATCATAATTTTCCAAACACATTTAATTTATTTGGGAGAATTTTGGTTATGCCATATACAGGCATACTATGTACTATACAGGACTTTTTCATATGTAAATGTTGGGAGCAATGAGTTATAGGTTCTAGGGGTAAATTCCTCTGGGATTCGACTGTGATAACTCTTTTCACCTTTTCTGATTTGCTATTTTATTTATAGTTGTCTACACATGTACAAGAAGCTTACAGAACACCAAATAGTTTGGATCTGAATAGAAAATTCTCCTGCCAAATAATAATAAAAACACTAAATGCATAGAACAGAGAAAGAACATTAAAAACTGCAAGCAAACCAACCTAAAGGCCAACCTGTCAGTATTACACCAGACTTTCCAAAAAAGACTCTAAAAGAGAAGATCCTGAAAAGATGTCTTGCAGACCCTAAGAGACTACAGATGCCAGGCTGCATCATCATAGATGGAGAAATTAATATATTCCATAAGAAAACCAAATTTAAACATCTTAATACTAGTCCAGCCCTACAGAAAGAGGATACTAGAGGGAAAACAAGACAAGGAGGGTAACTACAGTCAAGAACACAAAAGGAATTAACAGCATACCCAAAAGAAGAGATTCATACACATACACAGTACCATCTCCAATATTAAAATAACAGTAACTAACAATCATTGGTCAGTCATTTCAGCATCAAGAGACTCATATCACTAATGAAAACACACAGGTTAACAAAATGCATATTTGACAGGACCCATCATTCTGCTGAATGCAAGAGACACACTTGAGCATCAAAGATAAATACTATCTCAGAGTAAAGAGCTGGTAAAACGTTTTATAAGCCAACAGGAACAAGAAACAAGCTGGAGTGCAATTAAAATATTGTATAAAATAGACTTTCAACCTAAAGTAATCAAAAGAGATGGAGTAGGACATTTCATACTCATTAAAGAAGAGCGTGTCACAGAGTACAGGTGACACCAGCACCTGGCCAGCAGGTCCAGTCTCCACCAACCCACACCAAGAAGTGCCCATGACCTTACTGTGCAGGAATGTGGGGCCAGCTCCTCCCCTCACCCCATCCCTCTGCCAAGGCATCAGCCAGGCCGCAGGTTCAGGGAAGACTGGGACAGGAGCAACTGGCCGGCTGCCCCTGGCTCTCAGCTTGCCTAGGACCAGCAGCGGTACTGCCCTGGCATCCTGGTTCTGCCCAGCAGGCAAGGGCCCGAGCCTGGGTGGACCCGAGCTTGCCCACCCTCTAGTTCCCCTGCATCTTGGGCCTCCAGACCATGGCATCACTACTGCATTCCCTGCCACCCCGCAGGCCCGGCCCCAGGACTTTATATACCTGCCCACACCACACATCTTTCCCACAATCTCCAGTCCCAGAGACTGCAGAGGCACCAGCGGCCTTGGCTGGTCCAGGAGATGGGGCAGGGCCGCCTTGCTTCCCACACCCAGTTCCCAGCCCTGGCTTTCCTGCCACAGCCACACTTCCCAGTTAGGCCCTCAAGCTCCACCAGCTCCGCCTCCAGACCTCCCATTGGCTCGAAGCTTCCTGAGGTCCCGCCCCCTCAAGTAAAGCTTGCCCTGACAGCCCCACAAGCTGAGGATTAGTGAGCTTCCAGCAAGCACTTGCACTACTTTAGCTTGTGACAAACTGGTGTTTTATTAGCAGGTACAGTGAACCCTTTGTCAACATGACAAAACACTGTTCAACTAGAATCTTTCCTTTCTCATTGGTCCCCAAGATGGCATGCTAATATTAAGTAATAAAGGATAAATAACTTAAAAGTTCCCACAGACCTTAAAATTTCAAACATGTTATAAGATCAGTCTTAAAAACATTCAAAGTCTGTTTCAAAGTTCTTTGCTTCACTAAAATGTCTACATTCTCTCTCAAACTTTTAAGTCTGTTTACAAGTTCAAAGTCTCTCAGCTGTGCTCTCCTAAAAACTCAAAATAAATGTTTTACAACAAGTGGGAAGAACCAGGGTATCATAACAATCAAAGCAAAATAAAAACCAACATTCTAAGACGTTCAGTGCATAATCTGGAACTCATTAAAGACCTCTTGTCTCCTCAGCCTCTGCTTTCTCCAGCTCACACAGCTTGTCTCCTAGGTTTGTAAGACCCGAAAGAAAAATGGGGATGCCCCCAGCACCCTTGGAAGGCATCACCCCAATCACTCAAGAGAAACAGTCTTGATGCAACAGCAAGAGGATTTTTATTCCAGAGGCTCTGGGGTTCACAGTCTTACACCAAGCAGGGTAAAAGACTGTGAGCCACGAGTGCAGAATCAGGACAGCTTTTATAGGCTTATAAGAGAACCCGCCTAACACAAACCACTCCATAGCTTCTAAGCCAATCAGTTTAAATTATCCAAGCCCACGCTCTCTGAGAACCAATCAGTTTTCTATAGAAGCCAGATGGAAACTAGTTAGGTCATTTCTGCTACCTGGCCACCACACACAGGGTCACGCACAGGGTCATATATGGACTTCCTGTTACAGGGCCAGGATCATGTTCAGGCTCACAGCTGGACCCTGGAGGTGGGTGTGACGTGTGCATCTCTGGGCTAACAAAGAGCTTCTGCTTTTTGGGGTCATTTAAGACTTAGGCACGGGGGATTCTTAGCCTGTAATTCTCATCCTTTCAGGTTCAGCCCAGCACCACACCAGCTGCTGCCCTTGGAGATGCTCCTATGGTATCTGGCATCTCTAAAATGTTGGGGTCTCCACTGCACTGCACCAATAGCTTCTCATGGGCCCTCCTCAGGGACACAGACCCTGTCACATGGTGCTAACCTCAACTCCTCTCCATGACTGTGATTTTTTACTGCTACTGAGTCTGCACCTTCAACATTGGCCTGTCCTAGTTTCCTATGGTGACAAGCCTCAGCTGCTCTCCATGATGCCCTCAAACCTTCAAAACCAGTACCATGTGAGAGAATCATAACACTGCTATGTTTGGCTGCCAGAATGAGATGCAGCTTTGACTGTCTCTGGACCACAGCTTCTGTGGCTGACCCTGAGGAAACACTTCCCAGATAATTTCAATGGACCCAGCAAGGCAAGGGTTTCAGTGTTAGTGATTCTACCCTTATCAAATTATTTAGATCAGGCTGACTAGAGCCAGACTCTTATAAACAGTGCTGAGAAAGTCTTCCATACCTCTGAAAATTCACAAGACAAGCCTCCTTGTCTCCACTGTCAGCCATCCTATCCCTTGGTTTCCCATCGAATAGTTCAGTGAGTTCTGAGCATGTGATTGCTTCCCCCCATCCCCCTTTTGGAAAAAATAATATTTATTTATTTATGTATAATCTATTTATATTTCAAGTGTTATTTCCTTAACTGGTTTCCTCTGCTCCCAGAAACCCCTATCCCATGCTTCCTTCCCCTGCTTCTATAAGGGCATTCCTCCACCCACATCCACTGCTGCCTCCCCACCCTCGATTCCCCTACACTGGGGCATCTATCAAACCTTCATAGGACCAAGGACTTCTCCTCCCATTGATGCCTGACAAGGCCTTCCTCTGCTACATATGCAGCCAGAGCCATGTGCAGTCCTTGGTGGAGTGTTGGGTTGGTTGATATTGCTGTTCTTTCTATGGGGTTGCAAACCCCTTCAGCTCCTTCAGTCTTTTCTCTAACTCCTCCACTGGGGATCCCACACTCAGTGCAATGGTTGGCTGTGAGCATCTGACTCTCTATTTGTGAGGCTCTGCCGGGGCCTCTCAGGAGAGAGCTGAATCAGGCTCCTTTCAGCAAGCCTTCCTTAGCATCCACAGTAGTGTCTGCCTTTGGTGACTGTATATTAGGTGAATCCCCATGTGATGGCTTTTTATCTCAAAGTCCAAACGCTGTCACAATCCTCCTCAAATAACAGGATCAGGTCTACCACAACACTATTCTATGGCCTGTTATCAATTTCTATTGCTGTGATAAAACACCATTACCAAAAGCAACTTGGAAAAGAACGTATTTATATCAGGAATATGTGCCAACATCATAAAGGAACTTAAGACAGTAACCTTGAGGTTGGAACTGGAGCAGAGACCATGGGGGAGTGTTGCTTACTGGCCTGCTCTTCATGGTGTGCTCAGCATGATATGGTACCCAGGACCACCAGAACAGAGGTAGCACTTCCCACAGTGAGCTGGGTCCTCTCATATCATTCTACAATGAAGAAAATGCACCACTGGCTTGCCCACAGGCCAATCCCATGGGGGTGTTGAGATTGAGGTACCTACTTGCCCAGCCCATCCAAGGCCACCTGTGCTGCACAGGACTGCGGGGGCGGCTAAGTGGCTGAGGGTTGTGTCGAGGCTCGGGCAGCAGGAGTAGCAGTGGCAGTGGCAGCAGCCTGGAAGCCATGGGTGGCCAGGAGCACCAGGACAGCTCTCTGCCTACAGCACAGCCGCTGAATGGAAAGTACAGCCACCATCATCATCACCTGACTTACTCGCCCTACATGGGCATGCCCCTGTCTCCTGCCTGACCAGCAGGACCAAAATGACAGTGCTCCATACCTTGTAGAGCAGTGTGGGAGCTCCACTCCTGGTACCACAAGGCCCCAGTGCAGACCTGTTGGAGGACCTGTCAGAGTCCTGAGTGCATGAACTGTGGCTCCATCCAGATGCCACTGTGGAGAGGAGATGGCACTGTTCACTACCTGTGTAATAAATGAGGTCTTTACAGCAAGATGAAGGGCCTCAGCAGGGTCCTCATCAAGCCACGGAAGCCTGTGCCTTCATCACTGTGGCTTTGCTGTCTTGTGCCATCTGTCACACCACAACCACTACCTTATGGCATAGAAACGCTGAGGGTGAGCCCGTGTGCAGTGCTTGCTAGCTCTATATGAATCTCCATGGGGCAAATGACCACTTGCTATGAAAAAGAAGGCATTCAAACCAGGAGACCAAAACTTAAAAATATAAATAAGTCAAAAGCTTACTCGGGTAACAGCAGTGGCTCCCACTTCCTCCTCTTCTGATTCAGATGGCTGCCCCAAAAATACTTCCTTCCACACAAGTGACCACCTCAGGGGTACAGCAGTGATGTCTGCAGTGGGAGAAATCACCAACCCTGAAAACAGTGACCTCAAGTATTCATGTCAAGACAGCCTCTACATAGGCACCAGTCTGTCCTCCCCTGCTGGAGTCACATCTGCTGTGCAACAGGATTCTTGGTGTGCTCTGGTCCTGGCCTGAGCTGGAGCTACCGAGAGGCCAGGGGCTCTGAAGGCCTCATACCACTTGTGTCTGATTTTGTCCAGCAGTCCAGACAGCAGGAAAAATGCAGACATAGCATTCCTTTCCTTCGATGGGTGATTTCTGTGCCTTTGTTTTGAAAGAGATATATTTCCCAAGAAGTTTACTGAAATAAGAAGAGATGGGCTTTTGCAGGCAGGACCAGCACAGTGGGCATGTGGACTGCTGCTTCCAGCCAGCCTGACTCTGTCTCTCCCACACACCCAGTGGGAGAAACTGTGACAATGACTGAGGCCTTGTCTGCTAAGGAAGATTCAGAGATTAAAAAAAAAAAAAAAGCTTATGTATATTGTTCCAAATCATGTGCTTCTTGTGATCAGCCTTGGTTATCCAAGAATTCTTTCATCCCTGATCAAGCACATTTCACAAGCATTCATGAAGAGAAGCACTGGAAGCCATTCAGTTCATCCTGGAGGCTGAGTGCATTTATGGGGCCTTGACAAGAATATTACTTTGTGAGACACAGTCAACTACGCAGACATAGCCCAAGGCTAACATTGCTTGGGTCTCAGCCTGGCAGGCTTTTGCCTGAACCCAGGGCCTGGGCAGGTTGGCTGGCCATCTGTGTGATAACCCTGTCAGGTCATTTGTCCTGCACACTGAATAGCACTGGGAGGGGCGCTCTGCCCCTTGGCTCCCAGACACTTGAGAGATCTGACAGAGCCAGGTATGCAGATATAGGCCGAGGCTAACATTGCTTGGGTTTCAGCCTGGCAGGCTTTTGCTGGCAACCAGGGCCAGGGCAACTGGGTGGACCACCTGTGTGCCAACCCTGTCAGGGGTCGTTTGCCCAGCAGAGTGATCAGCACTGAGAAAAGGTCCAACAGCATCTGCCATCTTCACTCCTTAATGGAGCAGATGGGCAGCACCAAGTTCACAGAGATAAACTCCGAGTATAGCATTGCTTGGGGTAAGGGCTACAACAGCACCCATGAGTAGGGCAGCACATCAGAAATCTGCGCCAGGGGGAACCTAGTCTTCCAGCAGTGCAGAGATAGTCTTACAGGCTCACAGGATGTTCAAGCACCAGCCAGTGACAACAAGACCCACTAACACCAGAGATAATCAGATGGCAAAAGGCAAACATAGGAACATTACTAACAGAAATCAAGGCAATATGGGAGCATGTGAACCCATTTCTCCAACAACAGCAAGACCCGGATACCCCAACACACCAGAAAACAAGATTTGGATTTAAAATCACTGGTCATGCTGCTTTTAGAGGAATAAAAAAAGGACATAAATAAATCTCTTAAAGAAATACAGGGAACATGAATAAGTTAGAAGCCCTTACAATGGAAACACAAAAATCACTTAAAGAAATTCAGGAGATTATGGATCAACAGATAGAAGAGAATAAAGAGGAAATGCGAAAATCACTTAAAGAAATGCAGGAGAAATTGAGTCAACAGGCAAAAGTCATGAAAGAGGAAACACAAAAATTTCTTAAAGAATTACATGAAAACACAAACAAACAAGTGAATGAACAGTGCATAACCATCTAGTATCTAAAAACACAAGTAGAAACAACTAAGAAATCGCAAAGGGAGACAAACTTGGAGATAGAAAACCTTGGGAAGAAATCAGGAGACATAGATGTAAATATCAGCAACAGAATACAAGAGATAGAAGGAAGAATCTCAGATGCTGAAGATACTATAGAAACCATTGACTCAACAGTCAAAGAAAATGCAAAATACAAAAAGCTTGTAACCCAAAATATCCAGGAAATCCAGGACATAATGAGAAGACCAAACCTAAGAATTATAGGTATATATGAGAGTGAAGATTTACAACTTAAAGCGCCAGCAAACATCTTCAACAAAATTATGGAAGAAAACTTCCCTAACCTAAAGAGAGAGATGCCCATGAATATATAAGAAGCCTACAGAACACCAATAGACTGGACCAGAACACAAATACCTTCAGTCACATAATAATTAAAACCCCAAATGACTAAACAAAGAAAGAATATTAAAGGCAGTAAGAGAAAAAGGCCAAGTACCATATAAAGGAAGACCTATCAGAATTACACCAGACTTCTCACCAGAGACCATGAAAGCTAGATGATCCTGGGCAGATCTCATGCAGACTCTAAGAGAACACAAATTTCAGCCAAAACTATAATACCCAGCAAAATTCTCAATCACCATAGACAGAGAAACAAAAATATTTCATGACAAAACCAAATTTACACAATATCTTTCCACAGACTCAGCCCTACAAAGGATAATAAGGGGAAGATACTAATACAAGGAGGGAAAGTACACCCAGGGAAAAGCAAGATAGTAACCTCCTTTTATCAAACCCAAAAGAAGATAACCAATCAAATATAAAAAATAATATAAAAAATAACAGGAAGTAATAATCAATATTCCTTAATATCTCTTACTAATAATGGACTCAATTCCCCCAATAAAAAGACACAGACTAACAGCCTGGATATGGAAACAGGACCTACATTTTGCTGCATACAGGAAACACATCTCAGTGTCAAAGACAAACACTACCTTAGAGTAAAAGGCTGGAAGACAATTTTACAAGCAAATGGTCTCAGGAAACAAGCAGGAGTAGCCATTCTAATATCAGATAAAATTGACTTTCAACCTAAAGTATCAAAAGAGACAAGAAAGGACACTTCATGCTGGTCAAAGGGAAAATCCACCAAGACGAACTCTCAATTCTGAACATCTATGCTCCAAATGCGAGGGCACCCTCATTCATAAAATAAACTTTGCTAACGCTCAAAGCACACATTGCACCTAACACAATAATTGTGGGTGACTTCAACTCTCCATTCTCCTCAATGGACCAATCAGGAAAACAGAAACTAAAGAGGGACACAGTGGATCTAATCGAAGCATTGGACCAATTAGATTATATATATATATATATATATATATATATATATATATATATATATATATATATATACATATATATACATATACATATATATATGAGAGAGAGAGAGAGAGAGAGAGAGAGAGAGAGAGAGAGGGCATTTCATCCTAAAGCAAAAGAATATACCTTTTTCTCAGCACCTCATGGTACGTTCTCCAAAATTGATCACATAATTGGTCGCAAGACAGACCTCAACAAATATAAGAAGATCAAACTAATTCCATGCCTCCCATCAGATCACTATGGAGTAAAAGTGGTCTTCAATAGCAACAAAAACAACAGAAAGTCCAAATATACTTGGTAACTGACCAATACTCTACTCAATGATACATTAGTCAAGGAAGAAATAAATAAAGAAATCAAAGACTTTTTAGAATTTAATGAAAATGAAGGTACAATTTACCCAAATCTATGGGACACAATGAAAACAGTGCTAAGAGGAAAACTCATAGCCCTGAGTGCCTCCAAAAAGAAACTGGAGAGAGCATACACTAGCTCCTTAAAGGCACACCTAAAAGCCCTGGAACAAAAAGAAGCTAATTCACACAGGAGGAGTAGAAGACAGGAAATCATCAAACTAAGGGCTGAAATCAATCAAGTAGAAACAAAGGGAACCATACAAAGAATCAACAAAACCAGGAGCTGTTCTTTGAGAAAATAAACAAGGTAAATAAACCCTTAGGCAGACTAACCAAGGGGCACTGAGACAGTATCCAAATTAACAAAATTAGAAATGAAAGGGGAGATATAACAACAGAAACTGAGGAAATTGAAAAAAATCATCAGATCCTACTTCAAAAGCCTATACTCAACACAACTGGAGAATCTGGAGGAAATGGACAATTTCCTAAACAGATACTAAATAACAAAATTAAATCAGGATCAATTAGGTCATCTAAACAGTCCCATAACCCCTAAAGAAACGGAAGGGCTCATAAAAAGTCTTCGAACCAAAAAAGAGCAAGGGACCAGACGGATTTAGTGCAGAATTCAATCAATCCTCCAAAGACCTAACACCAATATTCTTCAAACTATTCCACAAAATAGAAACAGAAGGAACTGATAACAAAACCACACAAAGATCCAACAAAGAAAGAGAACTTCAGGCCAATTTCCCTTATGAATATCGATGCAAAAATACTAAATAAAATTCTTGACAACCGAATCCAAGAACACATCAAAATAATCATCAACCATGGTCAAGTAGGCTTCATCCCAGTGATGCACGGATTTTTCATTATACAGAAATCCATCAATGCAATCCACTACATAAACACACTGAAAAGAAAAAAACCACATGATCATTTCATTAGATGCTGAAAAAGCATTTGACAAAATTCAGCATCCTTTCATGCTAAAAGTCTTGGAAAGAACAGGAATTCAAGGCCCATACCTAAACATAGTAAAAGCAATTTACAGAAAACCGGTAGCCAGCATCAGACTAAATGGAGAGAAACTTGAAGCCATCCCACTAAAATCAGGGACTAGACAAGGTTTCCCTCTCTCTCTGTATCTTTTCAATATCATACTTGAAGTTCTAGCCAGAGCAATTAGACAACCTAAGGAGGTCAAAGGGATACAAATTGGAAAGGAAGAAATCAAACTATCACTATTTGCAGATGATATGATACTATACTTAAGTGACCCAAATCCTCCACCAGAGAACTTGTACAGCTGATAAACAACTTCAGCCAAGTGACTGGTTATAAAATATACTCAGGCAAATCAGTAGCCTTCCTATACTCAAAGGATAATCAGGCTAACAAAGAAGTTAGGGAAATAACACCCTTCTCAATAGCCACAAGCAATATAAAGTATCTTGATGTGATTCTAACCAAACAAGTGAAAGATCCCTATGACAGGAACTTCAAGTCTTTGAAGAAAGAAATCAAAGAAGAACTCAGAAGATGGAAAAATCTTCCATGCTCGTGGGTTGGCAGGATTAATATAGTAAAAATGGCCATTTTGCCAAATGCAATCTATAGATTCAATGCAATCCCCATCAAAATCCCCAATCAATTCTTCATAGGCTTAGAAAAAGCAATTCTCAAATTCATCTGGAATACAAAAAAAAAACCCAAACAAACAAACAAACAAACAAACAAAAAAACAGGTTAGCTAAACCTATTCTCAATAGTAAAATAACTTCTGGGGGAATCAATATCCCTGACCTCAAGGAGCACTACAGAGCACTTGTGTTAAAAACTGCATGGTATTGGTACAGTGACAGGCAAGTAGATCAATGGAATAGAATTGAAGATCCGGAAATGAACCCACAGAATTATGGTCACTTCATCTTTGATATAGGAGCTACATCCAGTGGAAAAAAGATAGCCTTTTCAACAAATGGTGCTGGTTCAACTGGAGGTCAACATGCAGAAGAATTCGAGTTGATCCATTCTTATCTCCTCCTACTAACCTCAACTCTAAGTGGATCAAGGACCTCCACATAAAACCAGTCACACTGAAACTAATAGAAAAGAAACTGGGGAAGACCCTTGTGGACATGGGCACAGGGGAAAAGTTCCTGACCAGAAGACCCATAGCTTATGCTCTAAGGTCAAGGATGGGCAAATGGGACCACATAAAATTACAAAGTTTCTGTAAGGCAAAGGACAGAGGGCTAATATCCAATATATATACAAAGAACTCAAGAAGTTAGACCCCAGAGAACCAAATAACCCTCTTAAAAAAGGGGGGTACAGAGCTGACAAAGACTTTTCATCTGAAGAAATTCGGATGGCTGAGAAGCACCTTAAGAAATGTTCAACATCATTAGTCATTAGGGAAATGCAAATCAAAACAATACAGAGATTTCACCTCACACCAGTCAGAATGGCTAACATTAAACACTCAGGAAACAGCAGATGTTGGCGAGGATGTGGAGAAAGAGGAACTCTCCTCCACTCCTGGTGGGATTGCAAGATGGTACAAGCACGCTGGAAATCAGTCTGGCAGTTCCTCAGAAAACTAGGCATGGCACTTCCAGAGGACGCTATTATACCACTCCTGGGCATATACCCAGAGGATTCCCCTGCATGCAACAAGGACACATGCTCCACTATGTTCATAGCAGTCTTGTTTATAATAGCCAGAAGCTGGAAACAACCCAGATGTCCCTCAATGAAGGAATGGATGCAGAAAATGTGGTATATTTATACAATGGAATACTACTCAGCAATTAAAAAAATGAAATTTTTAGGCAAATGTTTGGAACTGGAAAATATCATCCTAAGTGAGGTAAACCAATCACAAAGGATACACATGAAATGCAATCACTGATAAGTGGATATTAGTTAGCCCAGAAGCTCTGAATACTCAAGGCATAATTAGCATATGAAATGATTCCCAAGAAGAAGATAGGAGAGGGCCCTGGTCCTCAGAAATCTTGATGCAGTATTGTAGGGGAATACCAGGACAGAGAAAATGGGGGGGGGGTGATTGGGGAATAGGTGGAGGGAAGAGGACTTATGGGACATATGGTGAGTGAGGAACCAGGAAAGGGGGAAGCATTTGGAATCTAAACAAAGAATATAAAAAATTAAAAAAATTCCTTATAGACTGTGCCTCGCCATCTTGACTTCCAACATTCAATTATGACCACTTTTCCATTCTTCCATTAAAACTCTCCTGATTCTATACTTTCACAGTCACAACTTGTTCATGAAATAAACTTTATTTTACTTATAATTAATTTCCTACTTCTTAAGAGTTTTCTCCCCTACAAAGGTATCTTACTGGATGGTCTTTCTAATTTTTTTTTAAAAATGTTATCCTCTCATCATCTGCATTCTTTTAGCATTTACTGCTCTTAGAACAAAGTAAAAATTCACCCATCTCTTTATGTTACATTTTAATCCATTTGCAAGATAAAACCACGATTCTGTCATTTGGACTCTTGTTCTCCTACTGCCTTTGGTTTAAATGCATTTTCTAAACACTTTCTGAGCTAACAGTTTATTTTTATGGCCCAAATGCCTGACATAAACATCTGAAGGGAGGAAGTACTTATTTTGAATCATGGTTTGGTCCCATGTGCTTGGACAACATCACAGCCTGGGAGTTCTGTCAGAAAGCATCTTCTCCCCATTATGGTAGGAAACAGAGGATACAGAATGTTGGGAGGGACAAGATAACATCAGATACACACCTTTTGTGTTCTTCTTCCCACAGCCAGGATCCACTAAAGTTTCCAGAAGCCTCACAAAATTGTGCCACCAGCCAAGGATGCAAGGGCTCAGTCTGTCTTTTGGGAGAAACTGCGCATACAGCTTCTTACTGCCAGCTTCTACCCAAATTTCAAATTAGATTGTCACCTCCCGAGAAGTTATAGCTATACTTTCCAAATTGTGATGTCCACAGACAAGCCACCAGCTGCATACAGCTTACAGTGCACTTGAAATGTGGTTACTGTGAACTTAGATGTTAAACAAAAAGTACACACCAGAATGTAAAAAGTTAGTACTATTTTTAAATATATATACAAACAATAGCTTAGTAATTGTTTTATAGTTAATGTCAAATAATATTTGAACATATTGATTAGTTTAAACTGAACCTATTAATGGGACTTAATTTCTGGTTTTAAAAAGCCTTTCAACCTATCTGTACTCAAAATTACATGCAGACTGCCTTGGATTCCCCCTGAGCAACATCCAGGTTGGGTGTAAGATGGGTGTACAATACATGGCTGATAACCAAGAGGCACAGGAAATTTTGCAATTAGAAAATATTCAACTATATCTTGTTTATGGGGGTGATTGTATATCTGATTTTCTTTATAAAAACTCTAAAACCTTATTTCATATATATTCTAACACTAAACTTAGTTTAAACAAACACTTTAGTAGTCAAGATTAAATAATGGAGATGAAACAGTACATTATGTAATTCTTATTTACATATTAGCAGCAGTAACAGCAACAATGATGACAACAGGAAAATGTTAGGCAGTATGAGGAAAATCAAAGGGACTCAGAAGCCCCGAGTCCTAATTTGCCTCTTTCATGTAGTAACAGGAGGCGGAGTTTACTTTATGGAAGCCATGTGCTTATTGCTTCTAAACAACACAAGTGAAATATGTTCTGCATATTTGCACACGTGACTGTGAGACGAAATTTGCGTATAGGATAGCAATACCAAATCACTGAACAACATGAAATGGGTTGTGGGGTGGTAAATTATTTACCTTGATTCTTTCCAAGGTAAGAGATGAAGCTATGATGAAACTGTGAAAGGAAAGCACACTTCACAGGAATCTTTGTCTTTAATCCTTAACAACACAAACGACAACAAAAACTCAAACTCTAGGGCACACTGATGCCAGGAAGATCAGTGTAGACTGTAGAGTCTCCTGGTACATGGGATTCCCTCTCCCTGGGAACACAGTTGACTCTCCAGGCTGCACCAGCACCTCCCCATAGGGTGTCTGGGGTCCTCTGAGGATCTACAATGCAGTCATGAAATAGCACAGCACACCTAGCACTCTTCGAGTCTCAAGCATGGATTCCAGCCCCAAGGGGGGGCTGCAAGCTGTACCAGAAGCTTGAATCACAGTTCCACCCCACCAACAATCTGAAATCTTGCACAATCAGCAAGACTTGAGAGTTTGAAGACCATTAAATGACAACATTCATGCACCTGAGACTCAGGGCCCAGAGCATGCTACCTGGTCCTAAGGGTCAAATCCAAGGTTAAACGGGCACAATACTTAAGCTTAGGATGCATTCACCCCGGGAACCCCGTGAAGCTTCAAACAGTCAAGTGCAGACAGTTCCACACTCTGCAAGTGCACTAATCCTCAGCTTGTGGGGTTGCTAGGGCTAACTTCATGTGATGGGGCAGGACCTCAGGAACCTTTGAGCCACTGGGAGGTTTGGAGGCGGGGCCTGTGGAGCTGAGGGCCTATCCCAGAAGTGTGGCTGAGGCTGGGCGGGCCTGGGCGGCCTGGGCTGGGTGGGCCCGGGTGGGGAGCCAGGCATGGGAAGCATGGCGGCCCTGCTCAGTATCCTGGACCAGCCTAGGCCACCAGCAGTGATGCATCCAGAGGACCAGCGGACACAGCAAAGGCGCCCGGTGTGGGCCGGAAGGTGAAACCCTGGGGCCCAGGCCGGCGTGGCAGGGTTGGAGGGAGAGATGCAGCAGGCCATGCTGGTGTCATGGTGTGGTGAGGAGCCAAGATGTTTGGAACTAGAAGGCCTGCAAGCTCTGGGCCTCCCAGACTCGGGCCCTTCCCCTCTGGGCAGAACCAGGATGCCAGGGCAGCACTGCTTCAGATCCTAGGCATGCTGAGGGCCAGTGGCAGCTGGCCGGGTGCTCCTGTCCCAGTCTTCCCTGAACCTGTGGCCTGGCTGATGCCTTGGCAGCAGGATGGGGCAGAGGGAGGCACCGGGCCCTGCATTCCTGCACAGGAAGGTCATGGGCACTTCTTGGTGTGTGGTGGTGGGGACTGGACCTGCTGGCCAGGCGCTGGTGTCACCTTCATTCTGTGGGTAACTCTAATGCGGCTTCCCTCCCCACCTCCCATGAAGGTCTGGAAAAGTTTTCAGAGGCCTGAATGGCCAAGTATACACCAGAGTGTGTGTCCTATCAATACAAAAATAACGGGCTGGTGATGCTCTGCTTGTTGCCTGTCTTCAAAATGAGACATACCCCCGCCTGTATGCCCTTTATTAAAAAGCAAACTTTTCACCTAGTTCCCTCAGAAAAACCACTCATCTTCCCAGCCCACCATGGCGGGACAAAACTGATTTCACTAATGGAGATGCAGGGGCTTCCAGCACTTCCCCTATGCAGGGTTCAGCCCTGCACAAAAGCAGCTTCCTGGTGCTCAAAGGGCAACCATGCAAAATCTAGGGAGATGGCAACTTCCAAGACTGGGAAGCATGGTCATGCCAAGGTCGGCCCTGCCAAGTCATTCTTTAGCTTCACCGATAAGATCATCTGTGTTCCAGTCCACATCGTGAGGTTTCTAAATTAAAAATAACTTTTTTTCTTCCCTCATTCTCTTGAATGATCAGGAATTACTCTCAATAATGCTTTCCTTTAATTGGACCCTTAGAATGTTTCATTAACTGGAAACTAAAACTTTGTTGAATCCTGGTAGTCTAAAACATTTTGTTTGGTTGAAAGAATCCCGTTCTTATAATTCTAAGAGCCTTGGCTTTCACTTTCTGGGGACTCTTGTTAATTGAAGTGCTGAGGTGTACAGTGTGTTGAATTTTGATGCCACAAAACTGTTCAAGTTTCGGGTATATCCTGAATCTCAATTCTGTGCCACTACTCTTTCAAAGAAAGTAAGATGACTTTGAAGGACTTGAAAGAGGGCTGAAGAAATGGCTCAGCAGTTAAGAGTACAGACTGCTCTTCCTAAGGTCCTGAATTAAATTCCCAGCAACCAAGTGGTGGCTCAAGACCATAAATAATGAGATCTGACTCCCTCTTTTACAGTGTCTGAAGACAGTGTAGTCCCATATAATAAAAAATAATTTTTTCTTTTAAAAAAAGAGGTCAGAGGATCAATTACAGTGTTTGCATTGTGCTCCTGTGTAGGAATGACATAGATGACCAAGATTAACCATGTTTCCTGTTGTTCTTGCCTCTGTTAGGTACACCTTGTTGGAATTGACATTTTCACTGGCAAAAAAATATGAAGATATTTGTCTCTCTTCTCACAACGTGGATGTTCCAAATATTAAGTGAAATGATTATCAAGTAAGTACTGATCTCCTTCACAGTGTTTCAGATGTGTATAAACACTCTCTTAAGTAGTAGTTTGTCAAGACTTGAGAGTAGTTGTATAGAGTATATTCCTTACCAGCTACTAGACTTCACTTATCTTACAGATCAGAAAAATAGTGTTTTGTTTTGTTTTTTTTTTTCTGTTGTTGTTAATATTCTGTGCCTTTTATTGTTGGGAAATAGGGGATCATATATCTCAGCCTGGCCTTGAATTCCCTATTCAAGGATGATCTTCAGTTTCTGACCTCCTTCCTCTGCCTGTGAGTGCTGAGATTATAGGTTGCATCTTCCTACCTGGGTATTATCCTGTGCTGGAGGTCAAACCCAGGGTTTTGTGCATGCTGTAGGCAAGCAGCCTACAGTTGTGCTGTATCTCCAGCCTCTATTACTGCATTATAAAAATGCTGTGTTGGACCACTGAGATGGCTTGGTTGGCACTGTCTGTGAACCCTTCGTCTGGACAGAGGATTTCTCTACTTTTGATCTGGGAAACACCTATTCCTGTATACATACACACTAGATAAATAATTGTAATTGAGGCAGGAGAATCAGAAAGATTCAGGAAGGTTGGTATTAGCTGCTTTTCCTCAATGACTTCCTTTTATTGTATCTATCTTTAATTCCTTTAGAAGTTTAAAGGATTTGCATTTACAAAGCCATAATTACCCTGATACCAAAACCACACAAAGACCCAACTAAGAAAGAGAACTTCAGAACAATCTCCCTTATGAACATCTATGCAAAAATACTCAATAAAAATCTTGCCAACCGAATCCAAGAACACATCAAAACGATCATTCACCATGATCAAATTGGCTTCATACCAGGGATGCAGGGATGGTTCAATATACGGAAATCCATCAACGAAATCCACTACCTAAACAAACTCAAAGAAAAAAACCACATGGTCATCTCATTGGATGCCGAAAAAGCATTTGACAAAATTCAGCATCCTTTCATGCTAAAAGTCTTGGAAAGAAAAGGAATTCAAGGCCCATACCCAAACATAGTAAAAAGCAATTTACAGCAGACCAATAGCCAACATCAAAGTAAATGGAGAGAATCTTGAAGCAATCCCACTAAAATCAGGGACTAGACAAGGTTGCCCCCTCTCACCATATCTCTTCAATATAGTACTTGAGGTACTAGCTAGAGCAATTCGACAACATACGGAAGTCAAAGGGATACAAATTGGAAAGGAAGAAGTCAAACTATCACTATTCGCAGACAATATGATAATATACTCAAGTGACCCAAAAAACTCCACCAGAGAACTCCTACAGCTGATAAACAACTTCAGCAAAGTGGCTGGTCATAAAATCAACTCAAGCAAATAAGTAGCCTTCCTATACTCAAAGGATAAGCAGGCCAAGAAAGAAATTAGGGAAATAACACCCTTCACAATAGCCACAAAGTATCTTGATGTGACTTTAACTGAACATTTCTTAAGGTACTTCTCAGCCATTCTAAGTTCTTCAGGTGAAAATTCTTTGTTTAGCTCTGTCCCCATTTTTAATAGGGTTATTTGGTTCTCTGGAGTCAAATTCTTGAGTTCTTTGTATATATTGGATATTAGCCCTCTGTGGGATGTAGGGTTGGTGAAGATCTTTTTCCAATTTTTTGGTTGTCGTTTTGTCCTTTTAACAGTGTCCTTTGCCCCATGTCCCCAAAGGTCCTCCCCAGTTTCTTTTCTATTAGTTTCAGTGTGTCTGGTTTTATGTGGAGGTCCTTGATCCACTTAGAGTGGAGCTTAGTATAAGGAATGCAAGTTGGTACAACCACTCTGGAAATCAGTCTGGCAGTTCCTCAGAAAACTCTGCATGACACTTCCAGAGGACCCTGCTATACCACTCCTGGGCATATATACCCAGAGTATTCCCCGGCATGTAATAAGGACACATGCTCCACTATGTTCATAGCAGCCTTATTTATAATAGCCAGAAGCTGGAAAAGACCTAGATTTCCCTCAGTGGAGGAATGGATCCAGAAAATGTCGTATATTTACACAATGGAAACAGAACATGGTCTCAGCAACTGCTCCAATTCAAGGACATGCATCCCTGACCATTGTGCACTACCAATAAATCCAGAGTCTCCTCTTCTCTATGAGGGAATTATAGGTATGTATAGATGTTCTACTACCATAACTTAAAAGTTCTAATCATTTAGTAGTGCAACTATGAATTATAACAAGCAGCAATAGAGAATTTACTAAAACATGTGAAGGCAAAGTTCACCTGTCATAGATAAATTCCTATGGTAACAAATTGCCTTCAAATTTTGGTACCTCTTTCCAATGGCCCTGAATTTATGTAAATCCCAGAAGTGAGATTCAGTAATTAATCAAGAATATGTCACTTACTTTGATATATAGAGTATTAATTCTGATGTGTATAAACATAGAAAAGCAATTCAATACCAAATTGGGTTTTCTCTTCATGAAAGGTCTTGATGTCCTTAAACGTCCTTTGTAAACCAAACTGACCTCAAACTCACAAAGAGCCTCTTGGCTCAGTTTCTGAGATCTGGCTATAAAGACATGTGCCACCATGTTTTTCTCTTAAGCAGGTCTTATAATATAGCATAATATACCCATATTTGAGACACAGACACTATGATATCAGATCAGAGCTCTCAGTTCGAGGGGATGTGGAGAAAGTCAAGAGCTGTACTAGAAGTGCAGTCAGGCAAGTTGTGTTGTTAAGTGCAGACTCTGTTATTAATTTATAGTTGCCCATGGCTGTTCAGTTGGTCACACAGGTGTACTAAAAAAATTGGTACTATTTTATAGCTGACTCTAATTCCTACATGCAATGTCATTATTATAATGTTATATACTGATTAGTTATTTTCTGCGTATTTGTGATGATACATAAGGCATATATGCTGTAAAATGTGAGGGGCATGCAAGGGGTAAGTGAGATAAATTATGACAAATAATGATTTCCCTTCTTTATTAGATCCAGAGAAACAAGAAGGCAATGTGTTCACAACTCCACAAGCAACTTCTCACACTTCTGAAGCTCCAAAAAAAGAAGTATTTAGTAAATTTCCATCCATTGTTTGTGTGGACAGAATGCTGCCTTCAACTATACTTGTGAGTTTCATTCTAGATTTCTCTAGCTGTAATATTTCAAATAATTTCTGGGAACCTTTGTTCTAAGTAAATTATTTCATCAAACTGATGAATGTATTGATAACATATTCATGAGGGTAAAAACCTGTTAAAATAAAAATGAGAGGAGAGGCCATCAGTCCTGTGAAGGCTTGATGCCCGAGTGTTGGGGAATTTCAGGTCAGGAATATGGGAGGGGGTTGTTAAGGCATGGAGGTGGGATGGGATAGGGCATTTGGGAGGGTAACAAGGAAGGAGGACACCATTTTAAATGTCAGTTAAGCACATATCTGATTAAAACACAAAACAAAAAATAGAAATAAATACTACTGAATTTTGATTCTTTTAATTTGAAGCAATATGGAGTAAAGTGAAAAGAAATAATATTCCCATGATTTTCACTGATTTCAGCAAAGACCTGAATTCATCAGCTTGTTTGACAAAATGGATCTTTGGAAGTGCCCCATAGATTATCTAACTATCAATATTTTCATCTGCCTTATGATGTCCTATTACCCTAGAGTCTACCTTAATATCATTGTCTCTGAGATTACTCAATCTTATAATCAAAAATATCTCTAGACCTTTCTTTGATATTATCAATGAATTAGATATACACATTGTTCTTTGCTATATATTGATCTTTTAATACTAGTGGACTATATAAAATTCTCACCTAATAGGCTTAGTTTATTTTATATATTATACTAGACTTCCATTGGAAATATTCATTTCCTGTCCAGCATCCATTTTAGCAGTATGCCTGTGCCAGGAATTTGTGGTGCATGTGAGCAAGCTTTTGATGTTAGACACATGGGAATTCCTGCCCATTCTTTAAGTATTTTAGAGTAGAATTTTTTATCATCAATGACTGTAATCATATAAACAATTGAAAAGAGTGAATATGGACAAAATCTGTGTATGGTTGTCATTTTTACAGAGTAAAACCATGGAAGAATGATTGAAATTTGCTTGGGTTTTTAAATGTGACAGCATCTTTAGATATAGTGGAATGTAAGAACTCACTGAAAAGAAAAGAAAAGTCTCAGTAGTATAGTGAAAAAAATAATGTTTTCTTAAAATCAAAAATGTTAGGGTACATACGAGAGGCCAGGACAGACAGGAAGTAAAATAGTGATTTGATCTCTGAAAGAGAACTATCCCAATAGTAACTTTGAATGGAATGCTTGAGAAAGATATTCGTAGAAGACAAGAAAATGTAAGAGAGGACCATTCACCAAAATGTTTTGGTGAGTAGAAGTGAGATTCAATCTTGGGGATTATCTAATTCCAAGTAATCCTTGATGTATCAAATTGGGAAAAGTAAATTAGGGAAGAAAATATATTTGGAAGCTAAAAAAGAAAAAAAAGCTCAATGCCTTTGTCTTTCCTTTCAGTTGTAGCTGTACATCCATAATGGCCATGACTCTTGTTTGCCTTCAAAGACATATTGGTGCTTCAGGTATTTGGATCTGTAATAATAGTAGCTTGCCCTTATCCCACACAGGATATGGTTTCCATAATTGTAGAAAGGGGACAAGATTCAGATAGAATATTCAAATTTTTATCAGAAAAATCACACTGGTCCCTGAGGGATAAGATTTACACTGAACAACAGATTAACTAGAATGAAGAATCTGTGCTCATTATAGCTTCTGTCTTTTGCATTACCAACATTCATCATCACTCTAGAGATGCATATGTATTTTCTGTATTGAGATTGCCTGATGATGATAATTTCTGTGAACTATGAACACATGATCTCTGGATAAGAAACATGGTAGTGAACAGTCTGACAACTCAAAGATTCATAACAAAGACACAGGTGAACACTTTCTTTTGTCAGTTATCGTTTTCATTTTTTCTGTTGGACTTTGTTTTGGCATTACAAATGTTCCCATTTATTCCACCTCTATAATAATATGATGTGAACTAATAGAACAATCACTAATAGTGATAAAAGTGTGTTTTATAAAATACATGTCTTAAATTATACTTAACAAAAAAATTCCTTACAAATAACAGCAGTTCAAAATAGACTGCCACAGATTTACAAAAGATTATGAGAGTTTGATGTTGCCCTGTGTCTAGTAGACACATGAAATTGTTTTCTTTCTCTACCAAAACATAAAGCAGCATTTTTTCTTTTTTTAATTTTTTTAAATTTTCTATATTCTTTGTTTACATTCCAAATGCTTTCCCCTTTCCAGTTCCCCCCCTCACCATAAGTCCCATAAGTCCTCTTCCCCCTGCCCATTTTCCAATCACCACCCCCCTCCCCACTATTTCTCTGTTCTGGTACTCTCCTACAAAAATGGATTTAGTCATTTCTGGCCCAGGATCCTCTCCATCTTTTTCCTTGGGAATCTTTTGCTTAGCTAAGTGTGTCTTGAGTATTTAGAGCTTCAGAGCTCATTAATATCCACTTATCAGTGATTGCAAATCATGTGTATTTTTTGTGATTGGATTAACTCACTTAGGATGATATTTTCCAGATCCAACCATTTGCCTACAAATTGCATGAATTCATTATTTTTAATTGCTGAGTAGTATTCCATTGTATAAATATACCACATTTTCTGTATCCATTCCTCCTTTGAGGGACATCTGGGCTCCTTCCAACTTCTGGCTATTAAAAATAAGGCTGCTAGGAGCATAGTGGAGCATGTGTCTTTATTTTATGCAGGGGATTCCGCTGGTTATATGCCCAGGAGTGGTATGAGAGGGTCCTCTGGAAGTGTCATGCCCAATTTTCTGAGGAACTGCCAGTCTGATTTCCAGAGCGGTTGTTACATCTTGCAAACCCACCAACAGTGTAGGAGTGTTCCTCTTTCTCCACATCCTTGCCAGCACCTGTTGTCTCTTGAGTTTTTAATCTTAGCCATTCTGACTGGTGTGAGGTGGAATCTCAGGGTTGTTTTGATTTGCGTTTTCCTGATGACTAATGATGTTGAACATCTCTTAAGGTGCTTCTCAGCCATCCGAATTTCTTGTGGTGAAAATTCTTTATTTAGCTCTGTACCCCATTTATTAATAGGGTTATTTGGTTCTTTGGGGTCTAACTTCTTGTGTTTTTTTTGTATATATTGGATATTAGCCCTCTGTCAGATGTGGGGTTGGTGAAGATCTTTTCCCAATTTTTTGTTTGCCTTTTTGTCCTTCTGACAGTGTCTTTTGCCTTACAGAAACGTTTTAATTTTATGAGGTTCCATTTGTCAATTCTTGATCTTAGAGCATAAGCTATTGGTGTTCTGTTCAGGAACTTCCCCTGTGTGCCCATGTCCTCCATGGTCTTCCCCAGTTACTTTTCTATTAGTTTCAGTGTGTCTGGTTTTATGTGGAGGTCCTTGATCCACTTGGAGTTGATTTTAGTACAAGGAGATAAGAGTGGGTCAATTCGCATTCTTCTGCATGTTGACCTCCAGTTGGACCAGCACCATTTGTTGAAAAGGCTATCTTTTTTCCACTGGATGGTTGTAGCTCCTTTCTCAAAGATCAAGTGACTACAACTCTGTGGGTTCATTTCTGGATCTTCAATTCTATTCCTTTGATCTACATGCCTATCGCTGTACCAATACCATGCAGTTTTTAACACAATTGCTCTGTAGTAGTGCTTGAGGTCAGGGATATTGATTCCGCCAGAAGTCCTTTTATTGTTGAGAATAGTTTTATCTATCCTGGATTTTTCGTTACTCCAAATGAATTTGAGAATTGCTTGTTCTAGATCTATGAAGAATTGATTTGGGATTTTGATAGGGATTGCATTGAATCTGTAGATTGCTCTTGGCAAGATGGCCATTTTTACTATATTGATCCTGCCAATCCAAGAGCATGAAATATTTTTCCAACTTCTGAGGTCTTCTTCGATTTCTTTCTTCAAAGACTTGAAGTTCCTTTCATATAGATCTTTCACTTGTTTGGTTAGAGTCACCCCAAGATACTTTATATTGTTTGTGGCTATTGTGAAGGGTGTTATTTCTCTAACTTCTTTCTCAGCCTGCTTGTCCTTTGAGTACAGGAAGGCTACTGATTTGCTTGAGTTGATTTTATAACCAGCCACTTTGCTGAAGTTGTTCATCAGCTGTAGGAGTTCTCTGGTGGGGTTTTTTGGGTCACTTATGAATACTATCATATCATCTGCTCCTGAGTGAATTAGCTACTTTTTGTTCCAAGGCTTTCAGGTGTGCAGTTAAGCTGCTAGTGTATGCTCTCTCCAGTTTCTTTTTAGAGGCACTCAGGGCTATGAGTTTTCCTCTTAGCACTGCTTTCATTGTGTCCCAAAGATTTGGGTAGGTTGTACTTTCATTTTCATTGAATTCTAAAAAGTCTTTGATTTCTTTCTTTATTTCTTCCTTGACCAATGTGTCATTGAGTATTGTTCAGTTTCCATGTGTATGTGGCCTTTCTGTTGTTTTTGTTGCTATTGAAGACCACTTTTACTCCATAGTGATCTGATATGAGGCAAGGGATTAGTTTGATCTTCTTGTATTTGTTGACATCTGTCTTTTGACCAATTATATGATCGATTTTGGAGAAGGTACCCTGCGGTGCTGAGAAAAAACGTATATTCTTTTGCTTTAGGATGAAATGTTCAATATATATCTCTTAAATACAATTGGTCCAAAGCTTCAATTAGTTTCACTGTGTCCCTGTTTAGTTTCTGGTTTCCTGATTGGTTTTTTGAGGATAGTGGAGTATTGAAGTCACCCGCAATTATTGTGTGCTTTATGCTTTAGTAAAGTTTCTTTCATGAATGAGGGTGCCCTTTCATTTGGAGCATAGATGTTCAGTATTGAGAGTTTTTCTTGGTGGATTTTGCCTTTGACCAGCAAGAAGTGACCTTTCTTGTCTCTATTGATGACTTTAGGTTGAAAGTCAATTTTATCCGATATTAGAGTGGCTACTTCTGCTTGTTTCCTGAGACCATTTGCTTGTAAAATTGTCTTCCAGCCTTTTACTCTAAGGTAGTGTTTGTCTTTGACACTGAGATGTGTTTCCTGTACGCAGCAAATTGTAGGGTCCTGTTTCTGTATCCACTCTTTTAGTCTATTTCTTTTTATTGGGGAATTGAGTCCATTGATGTTAAGAGATATTAAGGAATAGTAACTATTACTTCCTGACATTTTTGAAATTATTTTTTATATTTGATTGGTTATCTTCTTTTGTGTTTGATGAGAGGAAGTTTCTATCTTGCTTCTTCTGGCGTGTAGTTTCTCTCCTTATGTTGGTGTTTTTCCCTTATTATCCTTTGTAGGGCTGGGTTTGTGGAAAGATATCGTGCAAATTTGGTTTTGTCATGGAATACCTTGGTTTCCCCATCTATGGTGATTGAGAGTTTTGCTGGGTATAGTAGTTTTGGATGAAATTTGTGTTCTCTTAGAGTCTGCCTGATATCTGCCCATGATCTTCTAGCTTTCATGGTCTCTGGTGAGATATCAGGTGTAATTCTGATAGGTCTTCCTTATATGTTACTTGGCCTTTTTCTTTTACTGCCTTTAATATTCTTTCTTTATTTAGTACATTTGGGGTTTTGATTATTATGTGACAGGAGATTTTTCTGTTCTGGTCCAGTCTGTTTGGAGTTCTGTAGGCTTCATGTATATTCGTGGGCATGTCTCTGTTTAGTTTGGGGAAGTTTTCTTCCATAATTTTGTAGAAGATATTTGCTGGCCTTTTAAGTTGAAAATCTTTACTCTTATCTGTAGCTATAATCCTTAGGTTTGGTCTTCTCATTGTGTCCTGGATTTCTTGGATGTTTTGGGTTACAAGCTTTTTGCATTTTGCATTATCTTTGATTGTTGAGTCCATGGTTCCTATGGTATCTTCGGCATCTAAGATTCTTTTTTTTTTATCTCTTGTATTCTATTGTTGATATTTGCTCTGTCTAACCGAGGGCTCTCTGAGGATTGGGAGCTCCCCGGGTTGGGCTGCAGGGTCCAAGGTGGTGCGGATCCTGGTCCTTGGGTCATAAAGCAGCATTTTATCTTTGCTAGACATTGCCATAATAACCCCAGTCAAATACTGAAGAATTAGCCTAACCTACTTCTAAATATTCTACCATGCTTAACTTACCAGTGAGCAGCTGTAACTTAAGAGCAAATATATTTTTTATTTAAGCCATGACTTGAGATTGCCTCTTAGTAGACTGGGGAGCTACATCCTTAGACATTCAGAGAAAAGATAGTGCTCTGAGTGTAGGCATCGTTCATAACACTAGGCAAAGTTACTGAATGATCTGTCTAGTTCTCATTGCCAGAAACCAGGGACCACTTCATGAGGAGAAAAGTGAAGATCAGTAACTGAAAGTGTTCATGTGTATTCAAAGCAATTTGAAGGCACAGAAACACCTGGAAATCTTCCATTTATCTGATTTGCTATCCTTCATACAACATGAAAGTTAATTGTGGTATTTCATGAACAAAGACACTTTCCTGTTTTCAAACAAGTTGCTGGTAACAATTAATTAAATAGTTGAATATTTACACATTTTAAGGAATGGATATGAAACTCTGAGATGTTTTCACATGTAAAACATGGTGCCCATTATTCCAGAAAGTAAGTTCACCATTATTCCAGGTAGGCCTGTATGCAGTGGTGTACATGCATGTTACAGCTTCACTCTCTGTGAGCTGAAAGTACAATTTCACCAAATTTTGCCATCAGAATGAGGTATTTTCCAGTCCTGCCATTTTTTGATGGTGGTTCATTTTCAGGAAGAGCACTTTGGTTTGTGATTGTTTGTTTGTTGGTTTTTTTTTTTTTGTTTTTTGGTTTTTTTTTTTTTTTTTTTTTTTTTTTGAGATAGGGTTTCTCCGTGTAGCCCTGGCTGTCCTGGAACTCACTCTGTAGACCAGGCTGGCCTCGAACTCAGAAATCCACCTGCCTCTGCCTCCCAAGTGCTGGGATTACAGGTGTGTGCCACCACCACCCAGACTGTTTTGTTGTTTTTTTATAGTTACTGTTTATTTTTTCTTCTTTTTACTACTACTACTACTACTACTACTACTACTACTACTATTATTGATTGATTGGTTGATTGATTTTACATCTTGAATGCTTCTTCATTCAAGAGGTGGCACCCCTCCTCTTCTCCCTTCACAGAGTGTCTTCCCTTCTCCTAAGAGTGGGTTAGGGCCCCCATGTACTATCCATGCACTCTGGCACTCCAACCCTCTTCATGATTAGCACATCTTCTCCTACTGAGGCCATTCATGTGAAGTGTTCCCACAGATAGTCAAGAGCTATAGGGATAGCCCCTGTTGCACATGTTGGGGACCCATATGGAGACTGAGCTGCACATTTGCTACATATGTGCCATATGTCGTGGTCTGCCTCCTGTATACTTCTTGCTTGGTGGTCAGTCCTTGAGAGCTTCCAATGGTCCAGGGTAGTTTACCTTGTTGGTCTTCCTGTGGACTCCCAATCTCCACTAGTTCCCTGAATCCTTGCCCCAATGCTTCCATAATAGCCCTGTAGCTCCATCCAATGTTTGGCTGTGGTTTTCTTTATCTGTTTTAGTCAGCTGCTGGGTGAAGCCTTTCAGAGCAGTTATGATAGGCTCCTATCTGGATGTCCCAAAGAGGAGCTGTCCTCCTTTGACACAGCCAGAGCTTCTGGCTATGATGTGGAGTGCATATCTCTGATTTCAGGTAGGAGGGAGGACTGGAAGACAGGGAAGGCAGAAGAGACAGGAGCAACCAGAACTCTGCATCTTTGATTCTAGTCTTAGGTAAGGACACATTGGCTACTGCATGTAGTTTCCACTTTTGAGCCAGGATTTTTGTTGGTGATAGGCTGTGAATCTCTTAAGGAAGTAGGGTTCAACCAGCGGTTCTCAGCCTTCCTAGTCCTGTGACAGTAATATAGTTTATCATGCTGTGGTCATTGATTAATCCATGTGCCAACAAGCTTTGCTATAGATGTTTGGACAAAACACTGATGTTTGTTTAATTTCATTTGAGAGATAATCTTGCCAAATGCTTAGCATTTGGTATCAATATAAAGTTGTACAGGATCCACTACAACACATATGTGAGGAATCTTAACAAATAACACATTCAGAATTAGACATAATGTTAACTCAATTAATTCTTTGTGTATGGATCAGAAAATACACTTTAAAACTAGTCTGATCTGAATGGGGTGAGTCTATCTTCTGAGAATGTTTCTCTAACAAAGACATTTCTCAGCTTCATTTAGTAGAGGACAATGAAAAACTTCAACATATCACTTTCCACAATGGAAACTTTCTCATGACTGAAGAAGGTGCCAATCATTCTATTTCAATGTTAACCTTACCTCCTATTTAACCATAGCAGAAGATATTACTATAAGAAACAGCTTCAGTTTTATATTTAACCATATTATTTGTTTCAAATACTTTCACTTACTGTATTTATTTTAAGTTATGTATTATGTATTCTTATCTATTATAATAAATAGTATTAATTATTATTTCTTAGACGCCAATATGTCTGATTCATGATTCTCCATAGTCTTTGGAAAATGGCATTTCCAGCACTCTCCTTCACCACTGTTACTCAGGCACCTGTACTCATGTAACAGATCCACTAGAATCACATTATTAATTTTTCCTTCCAAACTACAATCAAAATGGCATTCTAAGTCCTCACAATAATTTTATTGATAGTAATTATAGTCCTAATTCTGTGAAAAGCTACTCTACAAAATTATTTATATTAGAAAAAATAACTCATTGTTTTGATAGCTAGAAATATCATCATACAGAAGTTCTGATGTCAGGAGGTTGTAACTAGTGAAGTCGTTCACCTAATTCAGAAGCAGGGAACAATGAATGTTCATATTCAGTAAGCTTTTTCTTTATATACATCTGAGAAACCATGAAAGGAATAATAGAGCCCAGATATATTGTTAGTTTGCCCACATCAGTTACTTAAGCACAGACAAAAACTGAGGACTTTAAATATACCATCAGTGTAATATCCAGAACCCTTTGTCAGAGAGTTCTAAATAGACTCCGTTAATGATCAACATTAATCATCACACATGATAAAATTAAAGGAGAATCACTGTTTTAAAAATATAGGAATGATCCAATTTCATAGTGATCAGAGAAATACAAATCAAAACTACTCCAAGAGTCCACCTTACACCAATCAGAATAGATAAGTTCAAAACCTCAGGTGAAAACAAATGTTGTTGAGGATGTGGAGAAAGAGGAATACTCTGCCATTGCTGCTGGGATTGCAAAATGTTACAACCATTGTAGAAATCATTCTGGAGGTTCCTCTGAAAAATGGAAATAGATCTACCTGAAGAACCCTTAATTCCGCTCTTTGGAATATACTCAAAGATGCCCACCATGCCACAGAGGCATGAGTTCCACTATGTTCTTAGCAGCCTTCTTTGTGATACCTAGAAGCTGGAAACAAACCAGATATCCCACAACAAATGGATACAGAAAATGTGGTTCATTTGCTCAATTGAATATTACCCAGCTATTAAGCACTAGGACATCCTGAGATTTGCAGGCAAATTGATGGAATTAGAAAATATCCTGAGTGAGGAAATTCAGATGCAAAGGACATACATGGAATTTACTAATAAGTGGATATTCGCCAAAATACAAATACACAAGATAAGACCTCAGAACTCAAAAAAGCTCAACCAGCTGACGTTTGAAAGTGAGGACACCTCAGTCCCAAATGGGAGGGAGAAGAAGCAATCTCAAGTGGGGAGGAAGGGTGGGACCTGGGAGGGAAAGTGAACAGGGATGCAGGAAGTCAGGGAAGAGGGGCACCTGATCTTGTATTTAGTGAGGGAAAAGGACTGAAGCCCTCAGAGCCAGCAGAAAGGATGGAAACAGGCAACATCAGAAGATAGGTGGTTGGGGGGATACAATGCCTTGTACCAGACACCTGGAGGTGAGAGAATCTCAGGAATCAAAGGGAGAGACCTTAGATGACATGTCTGACAGTAGCAAGAGGAAACTTATAGGGCCTACCTCCCACAGAAAGAATGATAGGACATCAAATGAGGGGGTTGGGATATCCCACAGTCACAACTCTGACCTGTACTTGCTCCTGTCTGAAAGAATTGCAGGGATGGAAATGGAGAGGAGCCTGAGGAAAAGAAGGTCCTGGTATATTTCCTTCATCGAATCTAACTCAAGGGGAGGTCCTAAGGTCTGACACTATTACTGAGGCTATGGAGAATTCATAATAAGGGACCTATCATGACTGCCCTCTGAAATATCCAACAAGCAGCTGAAAGAGTCAGATACAGATATTTGCACCCAACTAATGGACAGAAGCAGCTGACCCCTGTTGTTGAATTAGGAACGGCTGAAAGCAGTTAAGGATGGAGACCCTACAAGAGGACCAGCATTCTCAATTAATCTGGACCTCTGAGATTTCACAAAACTGAACCACCAAACAAACAGCATACCCCAGGTGATATAAGGCCCCCAAAACACATACAATAGAGGTCTTGCAGGTTTGTTTACATTCAGAGGTGATGCACCTAACCCTCAAGAGATAGGAGTCCTCAGGCTATTTAGAGGTCAGGTGAAGTCGAGGATGAGGACATCCATGTGGAGATAGCAGGGTGGGGAGGAGGTATGGGGTGTGGATGGGATTGGGGGATAATGATTGGGGAATAGTTGGGGGGACAGGAACTATGGGAACTATGGTGGGTGGGAACTGGGAAAGGGGAAAGCCCTTGGAATGTAAACATAGAATATAGAAAATAAAAAAAAGAAAAAAAATAAATAAAATTAAAAAATTATATAGAATGCTACAGAAAAGAATTGATGTGATTTAGTACATCAGGGTGATAAATTTTCAAGTCTATGGCCTCACTAGTTCCATAAATCTAACTAAATTTTGAGCCCCAGCCGTGATGTCAATCCTGTTGAGAGAAATCCTTCCTATTAAAGTATTTCACATGACTTTCCCCCAAATACCAATATTTGATGTAACCCTTTGCTTTTTCTCATAGTTGAGGGCTTGAGTGCCTATTGCCAAAAAAAAACAAAACAAAACAAAAAAAAACTTACAGATATGTCTGAATTCAACCAATTCTAGTGGGATATGACTCAGAAGCCTTGAAAATGAGATTCTATGGTACATAAAACAGTAGGTAAGTTGACATGTTGGGGAAGCAATTGACAGTTGTACATATTTGCAACACCTGTGAAGTATGACAATAACCAATACAGCAAGGTATCAGAACTGGTGTGCAATAAGTGATACTTACATGTCAGTAGTATCCAAGAAGTTCTTGGTTAGACTTGACCTTATTTTCTTTACCTCACAATTGAACATAGTTTTGGGACGTTCATTTGGTTTCTCAGAAGAAAATGATATTCTGTAGAGCCTTCTAACGTTCAACCATTTATGCCTTCTTATTTTTCAATACGATTATCCCATGCAGGTCCCTTGTCTTGACCAAGTCACACATTTTGACTCTGACAAATTCATTTTCCTAATATAATATAAAACAAATGTAATGTAAATATAATATAAAATTCCTTCCTTTTGACTACTTTCATTTTTACTTTCCAGGTCTTCAATTAGCTTTAATCACCTATAGTATGTAATGGAAAGAGCTGAAATTACTAGTAATAAAAACATGTTTGCTTATTTAATAGCATATTACACTGAGTTAAGTAAAGAATATGTTTACCAGTTAGTGCTCTGTTTCTACAAGGATGATTATCATTGCATCACCAAGCATATCCTTATTTCTTTTCTTGGATATTGGTAAATATAAATGAGCCTTAAAATGCCACAAGAAATCTCATATACCCGATAAACTCAACAAGTAGCAGCATATAGAATTACATAAAAAACAAATATTACTTCTGTGTAAAAATTACCAACTTACTGAGAAGTAAATTAGGGAAACCACACCAATAACAATAAACTTAAAAATTTTAAAATATCTTCGGACTAACTCTAACCAAGAAGTGAAAGACCTCTGGCTTAAAATTTATTTTAAAGAAATTGATATAGATATTAGATAATGAACAGATACTCACATGCCCATTAATCAGTAAGATCAATATAGAAAAAATGATTATCCTAAAATATTATTTTGATATTATCGTTTTTCAACCTTATTAAATTTAAACAACACTTTTGATGTTACTAGCAGAAACTGTATTACAGAAGTGACATTTTAGCTCTTATTCCTCCCTGTCTTCTGCTGTGTTCCCTTAGCCTCTCCCACAAAGCCTCGTCTATCTGAAGACAGCACCATGTGCAGGAAAAACTAACTGTGCCTGAACCCCACCCAAAGAAATATAGGCAACTGCATCCTAAAGAAATGTATGCAAGTGTGTCTAAACAAGTGTGTTTCTTGGATGCAGAGAATGATGGGGTCCATTTTCTTATAATCTATTACTCTGTGTATTTTTATCTGTGTAAGTGAGACAGTTAATGTATAGCATTATAAAGTGTATATGTACGGGTCTCTGTTATTTTTTTTTTGTTGCCATATACTCGTCCCACTCCTGTGAAGAAAGAGTACAGTGTTATTTATCATTTCTATCTTCTTGAATATATACCTTACATTCAGACTGATGTTTCCCTTGTGTAGAACTAGATTGCTGAAGAGAAATGGTTAATGGGTGACTGTACTATGTAAAGATTCTCTTCTTTTGTTGATATGAATGATACCTTTGCTTGGTATTGTAGTCTACTCTGGTAACTATTTTCTTTGCTAACATAGACATAGAATATTCATTTAAATGTCAGGCATTTCTAAATGATTTCAGGACAAGAATATAACAAGGTCTTAACACACCTGTGGAGAAAACTAAATGAACAATTACTAGAACTTAAAATTAAAAAGTTTGCAAGGCTTGTCCTGAAATCTTTAGAAAGGTTTACCTGCTGTCATTTATGCTACTTGTCCAAATTCCTCAGATAAAATCTTAAATGCAAGGCTTAAACCATGTATTACCACTCCACTCATTCACCAAGAAACCCTTGACAGTTGGGTCTGCATGGAGTGGTTATATTTCAAGGTTGTTCACAGGGGTTACAATATGACAGTCCCCACCCCTACCAAGCACCAAGATATCTGTTGGAACTTAAACAGCACCCCAGTACTTCAGCCTGAGCCATCCCATGCTGATTAGTCTTCTAAATTGCCTCTGGGCCCAAAGCCAGGGCTTGGGCAGGGAAACAGGAACAAAGAAATGCATTCCATTGCCACCTGAGAAACCTCAGAGGGAGGACCCAGCTGTAGTTTTCCTCCTCCCAAGTGCACAATGTGTAAACAGTAAACAGAAAATAAAAGTGCAGTTTTAATTGAATCATCTTCCTGTTCCCCAGTGTCTAGGGATAGACAGTGTAGAGACAAGCCTGGCTTTTCTATTGCCTTCCTGCTTGTTCAACATAAGGAATGGGGTGAAGCAAGAAGGGACCAGCTTCCTTTCCTTATAGCTCTAGGGTAGTCCTTGGAGTCATTCATTCCCACAGCTGCCAGTGTCTCCAGAACTTATGCAGTAATTGGTCAGGGGCGTTGTTCACTCATAAGCCTGACTTAAGGCTAAGAAACCCCATCTATTTGTTGATTATGTGCTGCATATATATTATTTATATAAATATTTCTGTCTAAAAAAAGTCAGGCATTGTTCTAATCAGTCAGCCTTTATATATGACTTTGCCGTTTTTCTCCATAGCTTTTAGTATATACATTTCAGTATTATGTGTCTACTTGATGTTCTGTATGCTTTTAGTACTTTCATAGATATCTCTTATTTTGAAGAATCTTTTCCAGACAAATCATATACAACAAACAGTTATTTCATTGTGTTCAGTAGGGTCAGTAAACACTAAGACTAATCTAAAGTCCCTCCCTTTTAGTCCTGAGAGTCTCTCCTCTCAGGTCTCTGGTACATTCTAGAGGTTCCTCTCAACTTCCAATCTCCTAGGTTGCCTGTTTCCATTCTTTTTTGCTGGCCCTCAGCATCAGACCTGTTTCACACCCCTAATATCTGATTATTTATGGAAGAGACTGAGGAGGATGGCAAACCTATAGAAAGACCTACAGTCTCAGCTAACATGGGCCACAGATATATCTTAGACCCTGAGCCACCAGCCAGTCAGCATAGAGCAACTGATATGAGGCCCCCAGTACATATTCAGCAGAGGACTACCGCGTCTGGACTCAGTCAGAGAAGATGCACCTAACCCTTAAGAGACATGAGGCCCCAAGGAGTTGGGAGGTCTGGTGGGGTGGGTCTTGGGGTCATCTTACTCTGGAGATGGGGAGCAAGGGGGAAGTATTGGATGTGGAACAATCAGAGGGTGGACCAGGAGGGGGATAAAGTCTGGACTGTAAAATAATGATTTCATAATAATAATAATAAATTATAAATAATAATAATAATAATAATAATAATAATAATAATAATAAAATGAGGACTAAAAAATAAAAGAAAGAATCAAAACACAACTACTTACTAAACTTACCAGTACACCACAGATTAATAGATGACAAAAGTAGATTCATTGGAGCTTGCTGTTTTCAAGCAGAATATCTTCTTTATTAACTAGGGGTGCCTCAAATTTGTAATTTTCTGCTTCATTTTTTCAAGTTTCTGTGATTAGATATAGGTATTTTGGAACTCTAGATGATCAAAAAAAACGAATACAAGGAAACAAGGAAAATGAAAATTATGTGTATATAGTTAGTCATTGTCAAACAATTAAAAAGATATATGCTAAGTGTGATATAAATTGTTAAGCTCTGTGTATATGTGTATGTGAGTGTATGTGTGTATGTGTATGTGAGTGTGTGTGTGTGTGTGTGTGTGTGTGTGAGAGAGAGAGAGAGAGAGAGAGAGAGAGAGAGAGAGAGAGAGAGAGAGAGAGAGAGAGAATGTGTGTGTGTGTGTTCATGCACATGCTTCTACTTGGTCATGTTTGTTTTCTCCTTCTTACTACAAGGACTCCAGAGGAGGGTTATGGGGAGGGGAATATGGGTTTTAGGGCCAGGCAAGAGAAGGTCAAGTGAGATGCCTAGATAGCCATGAAAATGAATAGATATTTGCAAGTGATGGGGGTGAGAAGATGGCGTGCATCTCCAGAACAAGACAGCGACTTGACAAAGGAGGCACCCAAGAATGAAAGAAGATGACCTTAGCTGTGACTCACTGTACTGGGGACATGCAATGTGAAGAGACTGGAGTCAGGGAGGACCCCAGTGGAGCAATAGAGGCACACACAAAACTTTCAACCCTGAATGGGATAGGAACTCCACAGGAAGACCAACAGAGTCAACTAAGCTGAACATTTAGGGCTCTCAGAACCATATCCCAGTGAACCACCTAACATAGCACATACAGGAGCTGGACCCATGCCTTCCTACACATATGTAGCAGATGTGAAGCTTGGTCTTCATGTGAGTCACGAATAACTGGAATAGGAACTGTATTAGAATCTGTTGTCTATACATGGGATGTGTTCTAGGTGGGGTACTTTGATGGCTTCAATGGGAGGTGAAGCACCTAACCTAGCAGACCTGAAGTTCCATGGTGTGGGGGTTGAGGGAGGGAATAAAGGGGAAGGGGAAGAAAGAAAGTAACAATAAAGAAAAAGAAAAAGTTACAAGGACCAGCCACACATGACAAAAATATATATTTCCATAGAGTCATGTTAATAACAACAGCTGATATAAATTCATGTCTATCTACTACCCCTGGGTAGAGCACAAATTCATTCCCTGTACAACTGTGTGTTTGAAGAAACTGAGTCTGCAAGTTTCAAAGTTTCTTTTCCTAGAGTTTTCTCACGAACATTCAGAATTCTCTCATGGCTCCACTCTGAATGGTGTTCTGAAAATATGCAAAACTGTTTCTGTTTTTGAAGCTTGCATGACTTACAATGGAGTAAATATCCTCAGTTTCCTTCACATTGTTCAAGAGGAAGAAACTTTCTCTCAGCTTTGCGATGTGAATTATATTCAAATTTATAATTGCTAATACATAAATAATGTTTGAAGTTTAGCTATTTTTCTTAAACTTTTGATTAAGTTCTTGTTTTATGGGAGTAAGTAGAATGATATTTAAGTACAGAAAAAAATTCTGTATAATCACAATCACCATTAACCAACTGAAACACTGAAACCTTACATGAATGGATACTTCAGTCCTTTACCTTAATCTGTCAATTCCTCTATTACAAAATTTATCAATATATATTTTGAATATTTTCTTTCTTTTCTTTTCTTTTCTTTTCTTTTCTTTTCTTTTCTTTTCTTTTCTTTTCTTTTCTTTCCTTTTTCTTTTCTTCTTCTTTTTTTTTGAGACAGGGCTTCTCTGTGTAGCCCTGTTTCTCCTGGAACTCACTCTGTAGACCAGGCTGGCCTCAAATTCAGAAATCTGCCTGCCTCTGCCTCCCAGACTGTCTGGATTACAGGCATGTGCCACCACCACTTGGATTGAATATTTTCTTAAAATTAATGAATATTTTTAGTGTCCACATTCTGTAATAAAGCATTTCAAGACTGCTTTTCTACTCAGGAAGTGAGGGAGCCATAAGGAATGGAAGACCAGGAGAGCAAAACCAACTAAAATAAATGAACAAAACTCAAATAACTCAACAAAACTTACGCAGGAAGCACAAGGCCTACATAAGTCTTTAAGGACCCTGTGTATATATATACAAGGAATGTGTGAAGGACTGAGTCTCTGATTTTTTTTGCTTTGCATTGTGTTCTTTGGCTTTCTGTTAGTTTATCTTGTCCAACTTAAATATAATGGTTTTTGTTTTCTCTTTTTTTCTTTTTTTTTAATTTTTATTTTCTATATTCTATGTTTACATTCCAAAGGCTTTCCCCTTTCCCAGTTACCCCCCACCATATGTCCCATAATTCCTCTCCCCCCCATGCTATTCCCCACTCATTTCCCCCCCGCCACGATTTCTCTGTTCTGGGTCTACAATACTAGATCCAATCTTTACAGGCCCAGGGTCCTCTCCTTTTTTTCTTCTTGAGAGTCATTTGACTTGCTAATTGTGCCTTGAGTATTTAGGGCTTCTGGGCTCATTAATATCCACTTATCAGTGATTGCATTTCGTGTGTATTCTTTTGTGATTGGGTTAGCTCACTTAGGATGATAGTTTCCAGATCTAACCATTTACCTACAAATTGCATGAGTTCATTATTTTTAATTGCTGAGTAGTACTCCATTGTATAAATATACCACATTTTCTGTATCCATTCTTCTTTTGAGGGATATCTGGGCTCCTTCCAATTTCTGGCTATTATAAACAAGGCTGCTATAAACATAGTGGAGCATGTGTCTTTGTTGTATGCAGAGGAATCCTCTGGGTATATGCCCAGGAGTGGTATGCCAGGGTCCTCGGGGAGTGGCATGCCCAATTTTCTGAGGAACCGCCACACTGATTTCCAGAGTGGTTTTACCATTTTGCAATCCCACCAACAGTGGAGGAGTGTTCCTCTTTCTCCACATCCTCGCCAGCACTTGTTGTCTCACGAGTTTTTAATCTTAGCCATTCTGACTGGAGTGAGGTGGAATCTCAGGGTTGTTTTGATTTGCATTTCCCTGATGACTAATGATGTTGAACATCTCTTAAGGTGTTTCTCGGCCATCCGAATTTCTTCTGGTGAAAATTCTTTGTTTAGCTCTGTACCCCATTTTTTGATAGGGTTATTTGGTTCTTTGGGGTCTAACTTCTTGAGTTCTTTGTATATATTGGATATTAGCCCTCTGTCGGATGTGGGGTTGGTGAAGATCATTTCCCACGTTGTTGGTTGCCGTTTTGTCCTTCTGACAGTGTCCTTTGCCTTACAGAAACTTTGTAATTTTATGAGGTCCCATTTGTCAATTCTTGATCTTAGAGCATAAGCTATTGGTGTTCTGTTCAGGAACTTTACCCCTGTGCCCATGTCCTCCAGGGTCTTCCCAAGTTTCTTTTCTAATAGTTTCAGTGTGTCTGGTTTTATGTGGAGGTCCTTGATCCACTTGGAGTTGATCTTAGTACAAGGAGATAAGAGTGGGTCAATTCGCATTCTTCTGCATGTTGACCTCCAGTTGAACCAGCACCATTTGTTGAAAAGGCTATCTTTTTTCCACTGGATGGTTGTGGCTCCTTTATCAAAGATCAAGTGACCATAAGTCTGTGGGTTCATTTCTGGGTCTTCAATCCTATTCCATTGATCTACCTGCCTGTTGCTGTACCAATACCATGCAGTTTTTAACACAATTGCTTTGTAGTACTGCTTGAGGTCAGGGATATTGATTCCCCCAATAGTCCTTTTATTGTTGAGAATAGTTTTAGCTATCCTGGGTTTTTTGTTGCTCCAGATGAATTTGAGAATTGCTCTTTCTAGATCTATGAAGAATTGATTTGGGATTTTGATGGGGATTGCATTGAATCTGTAGATTGCTTTTGGCAAGATGGCCATTTTTACTATATTGATCCTGCCAATCCAGGACCAAGAAATATTTTTCCATCTTCTGAGGTCTTCTTCGATTTCTTTCTTCAGGGACTTGAAGTTCCTGTCATACAGATCTTTCACTTGTTTGGTTAGAGTTACGCCAAGGTACTTTATGTTGTTTGTGGCTATTGTGAAGGGTGTTATTTCCCTAACTTCTTTCTCAGCCTGCTTGTCCTTTGAGTACAAGAAGGCTACTGATTTGCTTGAGTTAATTTTATAACCATCCACTTTGCTGAAGTTGTTTATCAGCTGTAGAAGTTCTCTGGTGGAGTTTTTTGGATCGCTTAAGTAGACTATCATATCATCTGCAAATAATGATACTTTGACTTCTTCCTTTCCAATTTGTATCCCTTTGACTTCCTTATGTTGTCTAATTGCTCTCGTTAGAACTTCAAGTACTATATTTAAAAGATATGGAGAGAGAGGGCAGCCTTTTGTTTTCTCTTACTGTATTTTACTTTGATATGTTATTCTTTCCAAGAAGCCTGTTCTTTTTGAATGAGAGAAAGAAATGGACTGAAACCAGATGTGAAAGAAGGAGGGGTGTGTGTGTTTGTGATGTGTTTGTTTGTGTGTGTGTGTGTGTGTGTGTGTGTGTGTATAGTGTGGAGAAGAGTTGAGAGGTGTAGACAGAGGGAAAATTATCAGAATGTATTGTATGACAAAAGAAATTATATTTAATAAAAGGAAGTAAAAAGAAAATTCAATGATTCATCTGAAAAACCAAAATAAAAGGCCTAATGTTTAAAGCTCAATCTTTAAATAATAGCAATAAAGTAAAATAGAATCATATTTTATAATTATTAAAGTGGTTTTTATAGTGAGGTTGTAGAAGATAGAATGAATTCATTTAAAGAATGTATGTTACTCTTAACTATGATTCTAAAATAAGCAATCATTGTGATAGGAAATATAATATACAAAACTCCAATACTGTCTGACCTCCATGTGGATGAAGCTCTCTGACATTATTTATTAAACCACATTATTTCTTAAAGTCCCCTATGATTCTTGAATGTTGGTCTCTAACGTTCACAGTGTTAATGAAGCTGAATTTTCACATATACCTTTCAGAGTTTGAAAAAGAATTAGATATTGAGGATATTTGCAAATGAATATGATTTTCACAATGTTTTTTATAAAAAATTTCTTCTTCTTGAACAGGTATTATTACCAATGTCTGTCTATCTATCTATCTATCTATCTATCTATCTACCTAAACATATATATATATATATATATATATATATATATATATATCATATATCATGTCACACATATTTTTATGAAAATATGTTATTTAATAAAAATTCCTATGGTTCAACAAGTGTTAAAAGAATACTATTTTAAAGCCAAAAGACTGAGGGACATGAAACACACTTGTCAGTTTGTCAGTTAGAGCATGAGCCTTTAAATCTTGACATCACAATGGCCTGTCGCCCTGACTACTAAAGAATCCTCAGACTTCAGTGGTTGGCTTACCAACTGCAGTCGTCAGTTTGGTATTTAGTGCCTAGAAGGAAAGTGATAATTTCAGATCCATTGATTGGTTCTCGATTCCAGGCTCTACTGTAAAGGTATATATATATATATATATATATATATATATGTATATATAATACCTAATTTGATTCTTATGATAGTCTAATGGAATCAGGAAGTGTTCTATCTTGATTCTCCAGATCTAGACAACTAGCCTTTAACTTGGGAGTGTCTTCATGGAAAGTTACACTGTAGCAATATTCAGTACCAATTCCCTAAAGAAACCAAGTTATCAAGTAAGGAGAGCTATGCTTTGAGCTTCCAGGAAAATGCTTTCTACATGTCTTCAAAAAATACCTATCTTGAACATGAGAGAGGAGTATTTTCTAGACTATCTAATTGCTTTTTTTATTAAATATATTCTTTATTTATATTTCAAATGATTTCCCCTTTCCAGGATCCCCCCTCCCTGAAAGTCCCATAAGCCCACTTTCCTCCCCCCTTTCCCCAGTGAAACCCTTCTTGCTTCCCTGTCCTGGTATTCCCCTACACTGCTGTATTGAGCCTTAACAGGACCAGGGCATCTCCTTCATTATTCTTGTTCATCATTTGATATGTGAATATCAAATGTGAATATTGGGTATTCTGAGCTTCTGGGCTAATAACCACTTATCAGTGAATGCATACCATGTGTGATCTTTTGTAGTTGGGTCACCTCACTTAGGTTGATATTCTCCAATTCCACCCACATAAGAATTGGAGAATTTCATGAATTTATTGTTTTTATTAGCTGAGAAGTATTCCATAGTGTAAATGTACCACATTTTCTGTATCCATTTCTCTGTTTAGGGACATCTGCTTTCTTTCTAGATTCTGGCTATTATTAATAGGGCTGTTTGAATATAGTGTAGCATGTGACCTTATTACATGCTGTGGAATCCTTGGGGTATATGTCCAGGAGTCATGCCCAGTTTTCTGAGGAACCGCAGACTGCTTTCCAGAGTGGTTGTACCAGTTTGCAGCTCCACCTGCAGTGGAGGAGTGTTTCTCTTTCTCCACATCCTCACCAGCACCTGTTTTCTCCTGAGTTTTCGATCTTAGACATTTTGACTGGTGTGAGGTGAAATCTCAGTGTTGTTTTGATTTGCATTTCCCTGATTACTAAGGATGTTGAACATTTCTTTAGGTTCTCAGCTATTTGATATTCCTCAGGTGAGAATACTTTGTTTAGCTCTGTACCCCTGTTTTAATTGCTTTTACACACCATGAAAACAAACTTTTCTTGTAAACTGATCAAACTTCAGACTAAAATCTATGAATGTTTGTGTTTCCAGCAAATAGTTATTTTTTCCAAGATATGGTCTCTTTTTTAAAAAGTTTTTAAAATTTTTAATGTTCATTCAAAAAGAAAGCAATCATTTTCACATGTTCATTGACTTTTAATATTTAATATAATGAAACTGAATTGGTATTATTTTTGTAAAATTTCTTTACATTATTGTTTAATGTGTATGATGATAACCTTTGGCTCCTGTTCCTCCTGACTCCTCTAATCTCATGGCTCTTAAATTCGTTCTACGTGAAAGCAGGTGTCCATGTACATATTTTTTGAAAGATATATCTTATGTTTTGGGCAGCATGATGTTCACTTAATATATGTTTTAATGTTCAAATTGTATGAGCAGGGTAGAGTGAAGAAACACCAAAAGAGTAGCTATTGATCTATTTGTCTATTCTATCATCCGTCTGCCTCTATATTCTCTCTCTCACCCATATAGCTTTCATATACATATGTATAGTTGTGAAAATATGTGATTCCTTATAAATACTTCTGGTTCAACAACTGGTAGAAAAAATTTTAAAGCCACTAAGTGTAAGGGAGGAAAATGCATGTGCCTTTTTGTCAGTTGCCATGACCCTTATAATACTGACATCACAATGGTTCTTCACCCTGACTGCTACAGAATCCTCAGACTTCAGTAGCTTGTCTACCAATTGTAGTCAACAGTTTGGTATTCAGGAATAGGAAGGCAACATTCAAGTTTATTCATAGGTTCTCCCTTCAAGGCTCCACTAAAAGCCATATATATATAAAAATATATATATATATATATATATATATATATATAATAAGTAATGTGTTTTTCGTGATAGCCTAATCGTATCAGGAAGTGTTCTTTCTTTATTACTCCAGATCATATGAACTAAGTGTCAATTCAGCAGTCGTTTCTTGAAAAGGTAGTCATGGTAGCCATATTTGGTACCCATCTTCTGTAGAAACAACATTACTATGTGAGGAGAGGTATGCTTTAAGCATACAGCAGAAAGATTTCTATAAATCTTAAAAACATCTGTCCATGTTATGAGGATTATATAATGTGCAAACCAATTGTTTTAACCACCATGATTGGAAAGATTTTTAAAAAGAATTGGTCATACTTTTTTGTAGACAATTAACTGAAGAAGTCCCTGATTTTCTTCAAATTGTTATAGTTTACAACACATATTGTTTCCTTTCTAATATATGTCTGAATATTTGAACATCAATTCAAATTAGGAATTACTTTCTAGACATGTTAATTCCTTTCAATTTGCTCATCATGAAATTGAGTTGGTATTATTTTGTAACATATCTTAACATTAGTGTTTGAAGTATGTGATGACCAACTTCAGCTGCTGTTCCTCCTTTGAAGCTTATGGGTCTTAAATGCTTTACATAAATGCTGGTGTCTCTGTACACATTCTTTGAAAGATATGTCATATGTTTTGATCAGAATTTTATTCACTTAATATATGATTTACTATTTGTATTGTATGAGCAGAATAAAGAAACCACTAAAAAGTAGCCACGCCATTATTATAGGGAAGAGGGTTGTTATGGATTAGATAAAAATGTTCAGAACCATCTAAAACTCTGCTTCTTCATCAGCAGATTGAAGCTTGATTTTACCAAAGTTGTCTAAGATAGAACAGAGAATATCAGGGTAGAAAATTGGAGATAGTTGGGAGAGTGAGAGAAACATTGCCTTCATAAAGAAAATGGGGCTTCTATAACAATTTGGGAGTTAACTTAGTGCAGAAGTTGATGGAGATGTTTGGGAAGGAACAGAAATCTAAGGGAAATGCATAACAATTACTTTCACTTCCTGTTCAGGTAAAAGTAAGGGCCAGTGTGGCTATTGACAACCCTGATAGAAGTAACAAGTCAATGGAGTACCAGGTTCTTTTCCCAGAGGCAAGGGAAATGACTCTCTTCTATGAACAAGATTAATTTTTTATTAATTTTTTTATCAGTACTAATTTTGGTTTTGATCTTTTTGTTTGTTTGGTTCTAACCACCAGGAATCCATATGTAATCTACCTTGAGCTAGGCCAATCTTGGATTTTAGAATATATGGACTCTCTGAGAATTAACTAGATTTATGTTTTAGGAAAACCTGGTTATTTCCTTGACCTCAGCACATATTAGCTACATAAACTTTATTGAATACTAATAAGTGTGTGTCTTCTTCTGTAGGCCTCAAATATTCCTGTGATTTTTGCATTTATTAGACTCTAAGGTTCTCAGTGCTGATGAAGTCTATATGCTGTCCTTGTCACATTCAATCTGGATAGGTTTAAAAAATTAGGAACTGTGAATCTTTGGAGGTGTATATACATCATAATATTTTACACAAATATTTCTCATATTATTGTGGTTATCAATCTATCTATCTATCTATCTATCATCTATCTATTTGTAAAAATATATTGTTCCTTACAATTATTAAACAATTATAGAAATTATTTTGAAGCCACTAAGTATAAGGGAAGGCAATGTATTTGTCAGATGACATGAGCCTTAGACTATTGACATCACAATTGTCCATCAGCCTGACTACTAAAGGGGCCGCAGAACTCAGTAGCATGTCTACCAATTGTCCTCATCAGTTTGATGTTCAAGAGGAGGAAACGGAAAAAAAACTAAAACATAACAAAACAAAACAAAACAAAACAAAACAAAACAAAAAAACACAAACCCTAAAACCAAAAAAAAAAAAAAAAAATTCAATTGCATTAAAAGGTCTTCCCTACAAGCTACACAGAAAAGATATTTTTATATCTAATTTGAATCTCATGATAGACAACTCATATCAGGAATTGTTATCTCTTTATTCCTCCACAAAATTGAATTGGTATTATTTGTAATATATCTTTACATGATTGTTTGAAGTGGGTGATGTCAACTCTTGGCAGCTGTATCTCTTTCACACTTTGATTCATAGGGATCCTAAATGCTTTCTAAGTATAAGATGTGGTGGGTCAGTTCATATTCTTTGAAAATAAGAAATATGTTTTTGGCAAAATTATATTTCCTTAAGGAAAATATATATCATAAATATTCCATTTGTATGAGAATGTCACATTAAAGAAACCACCAGAAGATTTGCCACTCAATTATTACAGGAAAGAATTTCATTATGGATTAGAAAGGAAATTAGTTCAGAGGGTGCTAGAAGAGTTCAGAGAGGAAAAAACCAGATTTGGTATGGCCAAGGCTGGGTGGGTAATCAAGGAGGAAGAATATCCAGGAGAGAAAGTTGTGGATAATTTGAATAGGAGAAACATTGCATTCATAAAGATGGAGAGGGGGTTCTATCGTTAGCATAGCATAGGAGAAGGAGAGTTTTGGAGAGGTGCAGGAATCTACATGGAGACTTAAAAATGCACAAGTATTTTTACATCCCATAATCAATGTTGATATCCATATTGGAGCCACAGGCAAGCGGCAAGGGAAAGGACTCCTTTTTCTGGACTAGATCAAGTTCAAAATATTGTTTTGAATGCTTGATGATTTGTTTTTTTGTTTGTTTGTTCATTTGTTTGTTTTTCTTATTTGACAGTGATCTAGTTTATTATAACAGTTTTAACAGCTCAGCTGAACATCAGAATCACGAAAGTAGGGGTCTTTGGATTAAGTTGTTTAGATTAATACCATTATACCTTCAGAACACAATATACCCCAGCTGCTCATTTCTAAGTTTTCACCGTTCAAGACAGTTTGAGGAAGGGACAATCACATTACAAGGAAATTTCTGAAGGAAATAGCCATATAGGCCAACATAGGAAAGGCCAGGGTGTTCACATGTATAAAAAGCCATCTAAATTTTTTTTTTAAATAGAGAAGGTGTTTATTTTGTTCAAATAATGTAAAACAGGGAAAAACAATGGTTTGTCTTTCCTTCCTTCTTTCACTCTTTCAAGGACAAGAATAATTCTAGATGCTTGGTATTTAACAGTATTCTCTAGTGAATATTGTATTTTAAAGAAAGACATCCAGTCACAGCTTGTTAGAAATAATACATGCTATTGACAGTGTCCTTTGCCTTAACAGAAACGATGTAATTTTCTGAAGTCCCATTTGTCAGTTCTTGATCTTAGAGCATAAGCTATTGGTGTTCTGTTCAAGAAAATTTCCCCTGTGCCATGTGCTCAAGGCTCTTCCCCAGTTTCTTTTCTGTTAGTTTCAGTGTGTCTGGTTTTATGTGGAGGTCCTTGATCCACTTGGACTTGAGCTTAGTACCAGGAAATAAAAATGGATAGATTTGCATTCTTCTGCATGCTGACCTCCAGTTGAACCAGCATCATTTGTTGAAAAGGCTATCTTTATTCTACTGGATTGTTGTAGCTCCTTTGTCAAAGATCAATTGACCATAGGTGTGTGGGTTCATTTCTGAGTCTTCAATTCTGTCCCTTTGATCTACTTGCCTGTCACTGTATCAATACCATATACTTTTTTATTATAGTTGCTTTTTTATTTGATATATTCTTTTACTACATTTCAGATGATTTCCCCTTTCCTGGCTCCCCATTCCCCAAAAGTCCCATAGGCCCTTTTCCCTCACCCTGTTCCCCCATCCATCCCTTCACACATCCCTGATCTGGAATTCCCCTACATTGATGAATTGAGCCTTTCCAGAAGCAGAGGCAGGCAGGTAGAAGCCATCTAAAATTTTTAACTCTGGTTCAGTTTTTAATTTATTCCTATTTTCCCATTACCATATCATATATGTTAAGAGTTGCAATTTTCTTTTAATAATACATACTTATTTTAAATTTCCTTCATGTATATCATGTATTAACTGTTGTCCCTATAAATGTTGCTATAATATTCGTCAGATCTCTTTCCACATTGTTTACTTTATTTATTTATTTATTTATTTATTTATTTTTGGTTTTTTGAGACAGGGTTTCTCTGTATAGCCCTGGCTGTCCTGGAACTCACTCTGTAGACCAGGCTGGCCTCGAACTCAGAAATCTGCCTGCCTCTGCCTCCCAGAGTGCTGGGATTACAGGCATGCACCACCACCGCCCGGCTGCTTGTTTACTGTTCTTTTATATCATGAACCCTTTAAAATTTATAATTAACAATTTTCCTATATCTTATTCACTGAAGACTTGTTCTGTTAGGTGGAGACCTGTACCAGGAGTACCTTATTTTTTCTAAATGGAAACCCTTGTGAAGGAAGACATGGGAGGAATACATCGAACCTTGCTGTGCCAAGGTCCCGTGGAACTCACAAAGGGAGCGAAAACGAATAAAAGACATCTGTCTTTATTCAATGATGTTTTGGTTGTGTCTAGTAACCTGTGAGTACGTGCAGCATGCATTCCTTACTAAGAGAGGCTACAGTTTAATTAGACTTTTTTGTACAAAAATGAAATGTTCTTTTACTTCTTTTAAAATTATACTTACTTCATTACTTCATGATTGAAACTTCCTTTTATTCTACTGTGGTTGAGGTTTCGTGGACACTCTCCTATACATTTCTCAATTTATTCTGTCACACACTTTAGACACATTTTTTAAAAAATGGATTATTTAATGTGATATCCTGCTATTTGAATCTGGGGAAAGAATAACAACAAACTTGGAAAGGAGGCAGATATGCAGGCACATGCCAGGAAGAGTAGCATCGTTAAAGCTGACTCATGAGTATTGAAACTTCGTGGGATATGTGGATTGTGCAGTGAGACACACTCTCAAAATAAAATATTCAAAATATGAGAAGCAGGTGGCCTCTTGTTTGTTGTTTCCAGGTAGACTGTAGAGTACAGAGAGGGGAATCCCTAATTATGATCGTTGTACACATGTGGAAACCCATGTAAGCCTCAGGACCTCATAGTTTCCAAATCAGTATGAAGAATCAAGAAGCTGCTATGATCCCTGCTAATAGCAGGGACTATCAGGGGAAACTGCAGACTCTGAGTTCTTCCTAGTTGGTGATTTTGCACATACTAGAGAAAAGTGCTGTGATTAAATGAAGGCGTATACAAGTTTGCACTCTAACTTATAACTATGGAGGTGTTTTCTGGGACCTCACATATAATCTCCACTGCCCATGATCATAGTCTTCATATTATTCTAGAAGGTATGAAGTTGAAACTTTCAACTTATTATCAAGTAAATAATTCAAGATATTTTCTCATAAGTTCATAAATAGTCTGGAGGAGAAACATCAAAAATATACTTTATTTAGATTGGGAGGTAAACTTTCTGGCCATCCTTTTAAAATATTCCTGAAGATCCATTTCAGAAATTATAAGATAATGAAATGCTCAGAGGAGAGTAATGGGATAAATTTGGCTTCAACCCTGATCAGTCACTGTAAGTCCCCAGCATAGAAAATGCTTGTTAGTGTCTGACTGATGCAGGTTCAAAATAAGTGACGGTCCAGGCTGTCCATCAGTCTGTCATCCTTCTCTTCATTTCTGTTCAACTCACCGTTAGTCCACACTTGGAAATAAATTCTCTAAAACAGAGTAATCAGCTCATTTGAATGAAAAATGAAAAATTATATATACTGATATTGTACCTTTCTAGTGTAATTGGTGTAAGTAAGTGAAATTCACTTTAATTTTTGAGAGTAAAGGAAACTGAAATAAATGTTTTTCTTGAAAGGCCCTATATTTGTCTTGCTGCAGCTGGGAAGTGATAAAACCTAAAATTACTTTGAGATTTTCATTCATATTATGTTAAGATCATTATTAATCTCATAGGAGATGATTGTCATCATTTCCATTTTCAAGGACGATTATCTCTTATAGGACATTTAAATTAGAGATTTTAATTTTATGCATTTCTTCTGAAGTTTGGTTCATATATATGTTACTATATGTATATATAAAATTAGATGTCTTCAGGTATAAATATAATATAATATAAATACACAGGTTTCATTTGATTTAGACATGTTTGTATGCTTGTGTGTGATTGTGCTTGTGTATCCTTTACTAAATATTACATAATATACTAGTATTTTGACTGTTACATTGTACATTAGATAGTGTTGGAAATTTTCTCTGTAGTATCATGGTTCAAACACATTACACATATAAATAAATAAATAATTTTTGAATCAGGGTTTATTGTCTTATTGTCTCCTGAATCTGAGAGAGACAGAGCAAGGATTATCAGTGTCCAATGCATAGTGACATACCCAAGTTTACACACACACAGACACATAGACCCCCCCACACACACAAGCACACACACACATGCAAAGAGGTAATATTCAGCCTATCATAATGTAATAGAAATGGCACAAATCTGGGAAGGATTCTGTCAAAATATATATGTGAAAGGAGATAACAACAACAAAAATAATTAGACAATAGTATATATGTATGTGAATTTCTCAAGAGATAAACTGCATATAAAAGGAATGATGAAAGAAGGAAAGATATGCTTCCAAGGTTATTGTTTCATTCAATCACTTTTGATAAGATCAGAATGCTTGATAGGAAGACAGATTTATAATTATTTGTTTAAATAATTAGGACAAATGATTCTCTTTTTGGATGATTGTATGAGATGTGCTTTGTTTGTTTATAATGGAGCCATTGTAGTGAGATGATGTGACTTCTTAGTATACAAAGAAGGGCAATGAAAAATGAATTTTATTCAGTTAGATAATATCTCTATATTATATATTTGGGAAAGATTATTAAATATAGTTAAGTAAAATACAAAATTGCAATTAATATTTTATGGTATGATAATTATGGAAACGAAAGCAAAAATGGTTACTAATGAACAAAATTTAAGAAACTGTGAAATACATACCTTTCTAAATGTCCTATATATGTATATATACATACACATATTAATAAGATATTCTTTTTAAACCATCTCCAATCAGAAAACAATCATGCTATGTCTATTCAGAAGCTTTGAGAAACCCATATGCAGGAACTTCCTTCAACACATGATTTGTTGAATTCATCTCCCGTGGCTTGAACTGTGCCTGAGTGATAAACCAGAGGAGTCCTCCTCTGCTCTGGGGGAGGGGGAACTGGGTATTTCCACAAGCAATACCAACTACAATGCAAATAAAACCAACAGAGATACTTGGTTCTTTTTCTAGGAATAAGAAAAAGTTTAAGATCAAATGTATAATCCCACTGAATAACCTGTGGGCTGGGGATAATGTGGAAAGAGTCAGAAAAAATGAAACCGCTCCTTGCAAGAAGCTTTTCCTGTTTTGGCCGGATGGAAATTTTTTGGCCTCCTTCCGGTAAGACCTATAGTTTGGACCTGTATTCTTAGGAAGATAGTTATAGAAATTGTTGGCCAAATTACTGCTTCGTGATTCACAGGTTAAACCAATTAACCAGAATTTTTGAAATAAGAATGTAGTTTAGTCTGATTGTATACAGGATGCCAACTCCAATTATCCCCTTCTATGATGATACCAGTTTGTCTATAATTTCCACAACATACATTTCACATGCAAGCATATACTTTAATTTTTGATCTGTGATGTTCATCAGGACTCCAGAAGATTCTTGGAGCACAATAGAGGTACACTATCTTCTAAGAAGGATGTGAAAAAAGCAAGGACTTGGCATATCCTCCACACTCCTTTCCCCATAATGTCTGGTATTATCTAGGTTTTGAAAATATACAAATTGATTTCTCTCCAATAACACTACATATTATACTTATATTTGACCATTTCCACCAATAATACCCAGTTAATTTCCATAAAAATAGTGTTTAATTGAACAGATAAAAATAGATACTCATAGAATGCTCAAGTATTTGAAAGTCTGTGCAGCAGAATGTAACTGGTGGCTGAAGGTCAACTGATAAGGATAAAATATCATCAGGTCTGCAAATGGTAGACACACACACAAATTAGCTCATTCTGACATGCCTTAGCTCAATAGCCAGGCTCTTCTAATACTTCCTCTGTTCTCATACCCTTCTTTTCTGCACCAGGTCAACACTGACCTTCTGAATCTGCCCTCAAATTTTCTCAGTCACCTTAGTCCCAGCTCAGGATCCTCCATCTACCCTCCCCTTAGTTATGTTTCAATTCTCCTGCCTGATATCCCAGACCATGTAGGGAAGCAGCCAAAGGTCAGAAACAACTTAGATCTCACATATTTGGTGTCTCTTTCTCCCTCTTGAGCATGGTGAATTCTTTTCATCTCCCCTACATCTGCAAGTCTTCCTGTGGAAAATCTAGAAGTCCTTCTTTTTCCCCCTAGCTCATGGTCATTAGGATCTTTATTAATCAATGAAGAACCAATTAGGTAATTGGACCTTTGGTATTCACATGCAGTTTCCTGATCAAAGTGTCAAAACCAACCCCTACATATCACCAAGTAACTATAAAATTTCCTGCTATGTCATTTTTTATTTTAGTGAGATATGATGTGTTGTGTGTGTCTCATTGTGTGTGTATACACATACACATATGCATATACATACACATATACATATACATACACATACCTTTGTGTACATGTATGTGTGTATATGTATAAGTTGAGGGGCACAGGCATAATCCACCCTTCTTATAAAAATGGTTGTAGGCAGAGAATAGAGTAGGTGAACAGTTAATTGTATAAACATGAATATGCCAGAATTTGGGCAAGAATCAGTTCATAGGGCCATAGGAAATCTTCTTGAGTTATGGATGTTAGAATGAAGGCAGAGTGGAGAAGAAAACTCTGTGAATGAGAGATCTTTGCCACATGTATAATTGCTTTTAGAAAGAGGAAACAATGTATACATAAGCTTAGTGATAGAAAAACTATACGTGACATAGGGGTTTGAGCATGGGCAAGAGGAATAGTGCATTGGGTAAGGGTTGTTCATTGGATCAGAAAAACATTGATCAACAAGATAATGTTGATGACTGTAAAACACTATGAATGATTCACATACAAACAAGGTTTAACCCATTCAATGAAAAATTTTCAGTTATAAATGTTAGCATGTTAAAATCATATTTAATCCATCTTATATTAGAGTATTGCATGCTACAGTGTAATAGTCATGGGCAAATTATTAATTTTACCAGGAGAGTTAATGTGATGAGTCACAGATGAAGCACTAGTGTCTAGGACTTCCTGTCTTGTATGCCAATTCATCCAAGGAAACTAACAAAAATTTTTTCTTAAAAAGATGTTCTCCCTGCACTAAGTGTGTTCGAAACACAGATCATATACCTTACCTGTGATTTATTGTGAATAATGATCCCTTTCTTTGTGACATGACCTCTCACTAAGAGGATACTTTCCTAACTATCCCCTTATACATATGAAACTGAAACTTGGCCCTGCCATACTCACATAGCTCTTGGGACATAGTCAAGTCTTGATATCCCCAACGAGCTTCCACACTATATTCAACCACCGTCATACAAGTGTTCCAGTGAAACATGTCATAGAGAAGGTCACTCAAGTGCAGAATATCATCTACACCTGCACCCTCAGGATAGCAATTGGCTTGTAATAATTTATATGAGCAATAAATAATTTTAAAACTCTTTCCATTATCAAGATTCTAATCTTTTTCTCTTTTAACATTACAGTTCGATTGAACAGAAAGATCGCTGGTATTATTTTCTCAGAAGGTATTTTACTTGTGATTATACTTGAATTCTGTACTGATATGGGAATTGCAGTTTGTGCTTCATTTCTTTCTTAAAAACATATGTGGAAGGCTAGCTATCTCCAAATATGTTGCTGATTAGATAGTCACTATACTGCTTTAGTTTCTCTTCTCTATCACATATTGCATTTAAAGTTGAGGAAGTGCATTCCTTGCTTCCTTCTTATATTGGAGTAAACAGTACTCTTCAGTATTACTTTAAATTCCATTCCATAGATGTTACTCTACCTTGTCTATTCAAACCATCTCCTATATCCTCCATTAATGTCAAACAGAGTTTTGCCTTTTCCTTGTGTATTAGTCACAGCACTTTTATTAGAGCCACAGAACTTAGGGACTGGCTCTATATATTAAGGGGATTTAATGTGATGACTTGCGGTCTGTAGTCTGACCAAGCCAACAATGGGAAACTATGAATGGGAAGTCAAAAAATCTAGTAGTTCTTCAGTTTATAAGACCAGGTTTCTTCACCTGGTCTTCTGTAGAAACTGGAATCCTGAAGAATATGTGCTGGCAGTAAGAGCAAGTAGGCAAAGAAAAATGGGTCTATCTTCTTCCATTGTCCTTATGTAGGCCTCCAGCAGAAGATGTGGATCAGATTAAAGGTGCTTACCAGTATGTCTAGATTGGGACCTTGCCTTGTCCCAGGCTGACTTTGAACTCAGATCTATTTCCCTCAGTCTGTAGAAATTAATGGTGGGTGTGTTCTACCTTGCCTGGCCCTAAGCTTTTCATGGCAACTATGCCTCACGATCTCCATGCCAAGGTCCAAGTCAAAAGACTATGTCTTCTAGCTTCAAAATCTTGATAACAGGTGGGTCTTAAATTTTGGATTGTTGTTCTTGCCAGATGTAGTCAATTTCACAACAAGATTGCAAACCAAAAGATCTGAGGATTGCCTTTGGTTACTACAATTTGCTATATGACCATATCTTTGCTTCTAAAATATTTTTAAATATTCCTTCATTTAATACTGCATATTGCTAAACTGATTGTCTTGTATTTAACACTATGATTGTACTTATAAACTATTAAAAATGATTAGCTTAATATAAGCTACTAGCGAATTAATTTCACTATATAATTTTAATTGCTTTTGAGCAGATCCATTGATGCAGCCAAGAAGGATATCTACAAACCCTTCTCACTGAAGATATTCACTGAGGACATCCCAACCTGTGACAGTGTATGTGAATACAAAACCAAAACTGACATTTCAAGTTCATGACTAGCAGAGAGACAGGCAGTTTGTAGAGTAACAGAAGATGGAGACATACGAGGGTAGAGGAAAACCTATATGGGCATGGCATGCACAAATGTTTCTTAGACGGGATATGTAGAAAGCAATATGAAACAAGATTGATCCACATACTAAAGCAAAAATATTTTCTCTAAAATGATTGAAAATTACTTCACATAGTTGCAACAACATCCTTCCCTTCCCCTCCCATTGCACACCAACCTACCCATTCCAGCTTCCCTGCCCTGCCATCCCTCTACACTGGAGCATTTAACCTTCACAGTACCGAGGGACTCTCCTCCCATTCATGTCCAACAAGACCAGTCTCTGCTACATATGTGACTGGAGCCATGCGTTCCTCCATGTGTACTCTTTGGTTGGTGGTTTAGTCCCTGGGAGCTCTCTGGTTACTGTTTGATTCATATGGATCCTCCTATGGGATTGCACACACCATCAGCTCTTTGAGTCCTTTCTGAAGTTCTTCTGTACTCAGTCTAATGGTTGGCTGAGAGCATCCACCTCTGTATTTGTCAGGCACTGGCAGAGCCTCTCAGGAGACAGCTATATCAGGCTCCTGTCAGCAAGTACTTGTAGGCAACCACAATAGTGTGTGGGTTTGGTGACTGTAAAGGAGATAGATCCCCAGGTGGTGCAGTTTCTGGACAGTGTTTCCTTCAGTCTATGCTCCACATATTGTCTCTGTATCTCCTACCATGGGTATTTTGTTTTGCCCTCTAAGAAGGACCAAAGTATCCAGACTTTATTCTTCCTTGTTCTTGAGCTTCATGTTGTCTGTGAATTGTATCTTGGGTATTCCAAGCTTCTGGGACTAATGACCATTTGTCAGTGAGTGCATACCATGTATGTTCTTTTGTGATTGGGTTACCTCACTCAGAATGATATTTACTGTTCCATTCACTTGCCTAACAATTTCATGAATTCATTATTTTTAATAGCTGAATAGTACTCCATTGTATAAATGTACCACTATTTCTGTATCCATTCCTTTTTTGAGGGACATCTGGGTTGTTTCCAGCTTCTGGCTATTATAAATAAGACTGCTATGAACATAGTGGAACATGTGTCCTTATTGCATGGTGGAACTTCTACTGGGAATATGCCCAAGCTATGGTACAGCTGTGTCCTCTTGTAGTACTATGTCTAATTTTCTGAGGAACCACCAAACTGATTTCCAGAGTTGTTTTACCAGCTTGAAATCCCATCAGCAATGGAGGAGTGTTCTTCTTTCTCCACATCCTCACCAGTACCTGCTGTCACCTGAATTTTTGATCTTAGCCATTCTGACTGGTGTGGGGTGGAATCTCAGGGTTGTTTGACTGGCATTTCCCTGATGACTAAAGATGTTGGACATTTCTTTAGGTGCTTCTCATCCATTCACAATTCCACAGTTGGTAAAAATAATTCTGCATCCCTGGGATGAAGCCTACTTGATGATGACAGATAATTGCTTTGATGAATTCTTGGATTCAGTTTGCAAAAATATTATTATGTTGGCGTAGATATTCATAAGATAAATTTGTCTAATGTTCTTTTTCCTTGTTACTTGTAGGGGATAGGTATCAGAGTACTTGTAGCTTCATAGAATGAATTTGGTAATTTTCCTTCTGTTTCTATGTTGTGGAGTAGTTTGAGGAGTATTGTTATTGATATTTGAAGGACTGTTTGAACTCTGCAGTAAACCCATGTGGTCCTGTTTGTTTGTTTGTTTGTTTGTTTGGATGGGAGGCTATGAATGACTGCTTATATTTCTTTAGGGGTTATGGGACTGTTTAGATGATTTATCTTATCTTCATTTAACTTAGGTACCTGGTATCTGTCTAGAAAATAGTGCATTTCATACTGATTTTCCAGTTTTGTTGAGTATAGGCTTTTATAGTAGGATTTGATGACTTTTTGGATTTTCTCTTTTGCTGTTGTTTTGTCTCTTTCATTCCTGATTTTGTTAACTTGAATACTGTCTTTGTGCCCTCTGGTTAGTCTGGCTAAGGGTTTATGTTGTTGAGTTTTTCACAGAAGCATCTCCTGGTTTTGTTGATTCTTTGGATAGTTGTTTTTGTTTGTATTTGATAGGTTTCAGCCCTGAGTTTGAAAGAAAAGAAAGTCTACTTTTCTTGGGTATATTTGCTTCTTTTTGTATTAGACCTTTCAGATGTGCTCTCAAGCTGCTATTGTATGCTTTCTCCAGTTTCTCTTTGTAGTCACTCAGAGTTATGAGTTTTCCTCTTAGCACTGCTTTCATTGTGTCCCATAAATTTGGGTATGTTGTGGCTTCATTTTTATTGAATTCTAAAAAGTCTTTAATTTCTTTATTTCTTCTTGACCACGTTATCATTGAGTACAGTGTTGTTCTGCTTCCCCATGTATGTGGGCATTCTATTGTTTTTGTTTTTATTGAAGGCCAGCCTTAGTCCATGGTGATCTGATAGGATGCATGTGATTATTTCCATCTTCTTGTATCTGTTGAGGTCTGTTTTGTGACTGATTATATGGTCAGTTTTGGAGAAGGTACCATGAGGTGCTGAGAAGAAGTTATTTTCTTTTGTTTTAGGATAAAATGCTCTATGGATATCTGTTAAATCCAATTGTTTCTTAACTTCTGTTTCTATTTAGGTTCTGTTTTCATGATCTGTCCATTGATGATAGTCAGGTGGTGAAGTCTACCACTATTATTGTGTGAGCTGCAATGTGTGCTTTGAAGTTTAAGAAAGTTTCCTTAATGAATATTGGTGCCCTTTCATTTGGAATAAAGATGTTCAGAACTGAGAGTTCTTCTTGGGAGATTTTTCCTTTGAGGTATATGAAGAGCCCTTCCTTATCGTCCTTGGGAGATTTTTCCTTTGAGGTATATGAAGAGCCCTTCCTTATCGTCTTTGATAATTTTAGGTTGAAAGTCAGTTTCATTTGATATTTGGATGGCTATTCCAGCTTGTTTCTTGGAGTAATTTCCTTGGAAAATTGTTTTCTCTGTTTTCTTTTTTTCTTTTGTCTTTGTCACTGAGGTGGGTTTCCAGTATGCAGCGAACTGTTGGGTCCTTTTTATGTATCGTATCCAGTCTGTTAGTCCATGTCCTTTGTATTAGAGAATTAAGTACATTTCTGTTAAGAGATACTATGTAAAATGAGTGTTGCTTCCTATTATTTTGGTTGTTAGAGCTGAAATCATGTTTATTTGGGCATCTTTATTTTGGTATGCTAAAAGATTGTTTTCTTGCTTTTTCTAGGGTGTAGTTTAACTCCTTGTGTAGGAGTTTTCTATTTATTATACCTATTAGGGGTGGATTTGTTGAAAGATATTGTGTAAATTTCTTTTTGTCGTGGAATATCTTGGATTTTACATCCCACATAGCAGAGTTTTGCTGGGTATACTAGCCTGAGCTGGAACTGGCATTCTCTTAGGGTATGTAGGACATCTTGTCAGGATTTTCAGGTTATTATTTTCTCTGGTGAGAAGTATGGTGTAATTCTGATAGGCCAGACATTTAGTTACTTGACTTTTTCCCTTACTTCTTTTAGAATTAATCAGTTTTTCCCTAAGTTCATATTTCTTATATATTAACTTATGTGTTGTTCAACTATTATTTTAAAATATTTCTGTCTAATCAAAAATAATTGTTATTATATAAGATAACTATAAACAAGTCTTACACAGCAAAATATTATCAAGAATTAATTTGCTCTCCACATCCACATGTTCTGTGGCTTTTTTTTGTCTTTACCTTTGTCCTCTGCTCTTTTAGTATGACTGTGTGCATTTTCACACCTGCTTTGGAAGACCAGCTCCATAATCGTGGCTTTTATCCTCATATTCATTTGAATGTTCTAGGCACAGGGATAATATTTTAGGTAACTTCTGTTACAAATTATTATTATTATTATTATTTTTTGCTTATCAACTGATTAAGTTTTTTGCATTTTTTATTTGATATATCCTTCATTTACATTTCAAGTGATTTTCCCTTTCCTGTGTCCCCCCTCCCCCAAAGTCCCATAAGCCTTCTTTGCTCCCCCTGTTCCCCAATCTACCCCTTCCCACTTCCCTTTTGGGGTATTCCTCTACACTGCTGCACTGAGCCTTTCCAGGACCAGGGGCCACACCTTCCTTCTCCTTGGGCATCGTTTGATATGTGGATTGTGTCTTGGGTATTTTAAGCATCTAGGCTAATATCCATTTATCAGTGAGTGCATACCACGGGTCTCCTTTTGAGACTGGGTTACCTCACTTAGGATGATGTTCTCCAGTTCCATCCATTTATGTATATTGTGCTTAGGATAAAACTCATAATGTCACACATAATGCCTTCATACTTTCTGGGTTATACAAAACAGTATTTAAAGAGAAAGTGTCGTATAAATGTAATTTCTAACCAGTGACATAAATTAGGAGGATACTCACTAGCCTTAGCTGAACCAGATGTGTCCTCAGGAAAGAGAAGAGCAGAAGAGCTGACAGTCCTCCTGTAGAGAAATGTTCTCTTGCTTCTGACACTTGATTTCTTCTCTGGCAAATGCTTGGTATTTTACATGAGCAATCTCCCTGATGCTTTTCCACATCATTGTGACTTAGATCCAATTCCTGAAAAGTAAACAGCTTAACTGATTTTTACCCATGACTAGTGCTTTCATATATTACCCTCTCATAGTTATTAACAAACATTTTTGTAGTTCAGAAGATTGGTAATAAGTACTTTTTAGCTTTTCTTCACATGATGATATGTTTATTTCCCTTTTGTCCTCAAAGAATTGGTTTTAGAACCTAAAAACTTTCTTCTAATTTAAATAAATATCCTCCATCACTTTTCTTTCTCCATGTTCTCTAGTGAGTATTTATCAATAATCCTTCATAGTTTTTGAATTCTTTGGTGGTTTTCTTTGATTTTGTTTATAGTTTGGCCTTTCACAATTATTACACTTAAGATAAGCCTGTATTTTTTTCCTATGTATGTATTAGGAATACATTTTTCTTCTATTCTAATATAAGGATTTCTTCTCCTCCTAATTTTCCCATTTTTCTTATTCTTAGGATTTGATTTATGTTCTTCAGACTCTTTTAATATTTAAAATATGAAGATATAGATGATTTTAGAATCATTAATCTGATATTTTCTTATAAGTATAGAAATCCACTGCCAATTCACCTGCATGAATACCAAGATATCCCCAAATCTCTCTGAGTTGCACATGTCTTATACACTTGACTTCAAGTACAAATTACAAAATATTGTTTTTTGACTTAATATTGTAGAGATAATAATCAACCATATTATCCTCATGAGATGATGTCTATTCCATGGCTGGAGGAGAGCATTTTACTTCATGCCCAGGGGGCTTTAAATGATCTCTTCTGAAATTTATGCCTCCTTCGTGATAACAACACCTTACTGTTTCAAATTATTTTATTGATATGTAATTTCAATATTTACAGGGTTCATATTTCTATCCTTTTAGGATAAATAGTTTTAGTTCCTTTTCTCTACAATAAACATTTTCATGTATCATTGAATAATTACTAAAAGCCTATTTTTACTCAAAGTAGGAACATGTGATCTACCATAAGCTTAATCTTATCTCCTGAGAATACATAGCTTACATAGCTCTGGTTGACCATGACTCAAGAAATATTTTTTCCATGTACAAAAAAAAATCCTGGTTGTCTTTTCATTTTCATGCATTAAGAACATTACTTTTAGAACTAGTTTTTGTTTAAAAAGACACTATCTCTTTAAATGTGTCATTTTTATAAAAACATTACCAACAGGAAGAAATGCATACATCTTTGCAATCATTAGTTAGATCTGAATATTTTTCAAATGCTCTGAGAACAAAATATTTTATAAAAATGTCAATTAAATTTCTATGTGAATTATTTCTCTATCTCGTTTGGCTTATAATACTTTATTGTTTTTAAATTGTATAGAAGATTTCATATATTCAACAAAATATCAGAAGCTTTTCTTTTCTTTAAAGTGCTCACTCTATGTGTACATGTGTGTTTATGTGTTTCTCTGATTGTGTACATGTGCAGGTGGTGTTCAGATGTGTCCTTCTTGAATCTATGATTTCTGAGACATGAGCTATAGTGTCTTCCAGAGGTGACTAACTCTACAATTTCATCCAATGAACACATTGGTTCCTTCCTGTTTACATAATAATCACAAGAACAGAGATGCTCTTATGTTAAAATATTTTTTCATAGTTATTAATCTATAGATAATAGGATGTAAAATCAGTTAGTTTAATGAGTTCTTATTCATAAAATTCATGTAACATGTCATGTTTTGATAGGGGCTTGTATGAATCTTCAGCACACTTACATACACACACACTCAATTATTTTCAGGGTAACAGGTTATGCCCAGTAGATAGAAGACAATCAATAAAAACTCTGTGAAAGAGATGGGTTCTGAAGTGGTCTCCTTTGGTCTTGGTTCAAAGTTCTTTCTGGATAGCAAGTGTTTCTTATTTAAGGGATTTTTTTCCTTGATATTTTATAGTGCTTATATTCTATGGGGCATTATATGGAGAGAGTACACACTCATCTTTTGTTTATTTAATTTTTTTAAATCTGCTTTTGCTTTCGTCCTTTTTTCTTTTTTAATATCTGCTGCTATTAATCCTTATTTACCTAATACTGTGCACATGCTGTGCATGCAAATTAGGGTGAAGTGATGGAAGTCTAGATGGGGAGGAAGCAAGCAGTTGTACTCTATTCCAACCACCCTCTCTGCCTGCCTGCTGCCATAATGAAAGAAAAATCAGGATGCTGAGCTCCTGTACCCATGGCTATGCAGTCTTAATTTATCGTACACAACCTGTTATAGTTATGTTTGAATACCAAGTATCCACATAGTTAATGTTGTGATAAGTATGGTTGATGGACAATCTTCCAGACTTATCTCAAGGGAAGAAAACAGGATGTTTATTCTATGTTAGAGTTGCCACTTTAGACTGTATATTATACATAATGCTTAGATAAAAGCTAATTTGGTGATCATGAGTTTCAAAGTTATTTTATATCATTCTTCTCTGTACTTTTCACAGCCATTATGTGTAACAACAACACACACTGATACGGTGAATGATATAATTGAGAAGTTACTACCAATGATAAAAATATCTGTAAGTTATTTGCCAGAAACTTGGGGTTAAAATTGAATTTTGTTTTTTAAATCCACATATGTGTAAATATAAACAATACAGATGAAACTTAATCATGATAAACTTACATTTCATATTGTTCAACCATCTCCTCTTGGAAATAAATGCATCTAAGATAATAATAGTCTAGAGAGAGACTATTGTCTTGAATTTCTTGGCTATGTTTCCATAGAAATTAAAGTCATAGCCCAATGGTATCAAGTTATTTCTACTCAATACTTGTACTATCTATAGACAATAAGAATGCATTGCAATAAAGTGAGATTTATTGGTTGTATGCACACAACTGATTAAATATATGCCAATCTGAGAGTCAACAAGATCTTTCTTACTTCCTTACTTCATTTCATTCTTTCATTCTTACTCTCATTTTTCTCTTTATTAAAATTATATTTTACTTCCATTATGGTATATGATTCCTTTCCTCTCACATTCTTACTTGTTTTCTTTTTCTGTGTGTGGAGTTGTAAGTGTGCATGTTTTTATATGCTTGTGTCATTTTTTAATCTGTAATGTGCTTGTGTTTTTATATATTTTTCTCTCATACATATCCATATATTTATTCTTTTTGTTTTTAAATGTTTGTCTCTTTGTAATTCTCTCCCTTTCTCTCTCTAACTCTCACTCTGTGTGTGTTTCCCTGTATGTGTGGATATTCCTCTCTATCACTTCCTGTGAGTTTGTATGATGAGTATCGAAGTGCCAGTGTGTTTCTCTGTCTCTATAGATCTGTCTCTGTCTCACTCTTTCAAGGAGGTTTGAGTGTCCACTTGAATGGATCTTTGTCCCCAGTGTAATAATTAAGAACTCTATGGGAAAATTCCTTGGCTTTAATCATGAACCAACAAGAAAGTTCTAGTAATGATAACTCCAATTAGAGCATATTATCATTTTAGTCATTCCTGAAGGTTGCTAACTATTTCAACAGAATGTTCTATTTATATTATTGATTCAAATGAATCCAGAACTCTGTGTGCAAAAATTATGTTGTGGAACTTCTTTACAGTACCTGGCCTATTTCTCAGAATAGACATAGCTTCATCCTCTCCATAGACTGGCAATCTCTAAAGGAAAGCCAATGGTTACATGTACTCCTAGGCAGCCTCAAAGCCTCTCTGTTTGTTGTCTATTTTTCTCACTGTTAATAACGTAACCATATCTTTCAAGTGTTCCCTTAACAAGTCATCAAAATCATTGTGAGTATGTGACTCTCTAGGGACTATTTTGTGTGCTCATGTCAAATAAACATTCAATATTCCACTGACAGACTGGAGAGGCCTATGTGAGTCATCTTATAATAATATTGGTATTAGTGTTGATGGCTGAATGCATTTTCTTATTCTGCTGTGGATCAGTAGACCATGTTTCCCTCATTGAGGAAAGGCAAGTACCCAGGGATTTTCTCCTGAAATCATTCCTGATGACTCCAAACTGTGGTCAGAAGTCATGGCACTAATACTGGTCCTAATAATTTCCCTGCTAGACAGCCAGAAATTATAAGTAAAGAAAGTCACTAGATTCTTCACTACTCTACTGTCAGATTATTTGTGACTGTTGGTTCTTTTTGGCTCACAGAACAGGGAAGATTACCAACTGTGGTTCTGTCCTGGCCACGAGGAAGCTCCAAGAGCACTCCAAAGTAAGTAACAGGGAAATGTAAGGAAGGACTAGCTGAGTTCAGTGGTCTAATCCTGAAATCTCAGTGTTTTCATTATTCAGTCTTAAATATAAACACTCATTAAAACAAAATAACTAAACATTTCATTTATTAAATTCATAATTGATTATTATATTCTTCAGGCACATGATAACACTTCATACCGAAACAGTTTGTGGTATGACAAAAAGTATAGCAGATACTTATGTGTTTCTCCTAGAGAAACTCAATTTTCCTTAAAAAAAAAAACTCAGGAGATGTTGTTTCTGAAAAAAATAATGGAAAAAATAATTTGGTAATCATTACAGAAAATCCTACTAGCAAAATAAAAATGTTTCATTGATTCCCAACACTTAAGAGATAGCTCATAGGCATCCATTCTCCAGTTTGAGTGGATCAAATTCCCTGGTTAGACCTGCTCATGTATCAGAATGAATATGGTACAAAGTTATACATCAGAGTAAAACAGTTACAAGCAGAGGCTAGTCTACAATTATGTTAAATCACATCCAAAGAACAACACAGTGTCTTTAAGGAACCTGCAGTCACAAGACATTTTTTCTTCTGTATCTGTGTGAAGATTTCTCATAAGCAGCAAGAAATTCAGCAACTTTAAAACACATTCTATTTGTTTTGTTTCGGCACATTTGGCTCAGGATTTTAAAACTGGAGCAGTGGTACTTTGGGGCACACATCCCTCAAAGTTCTACAATGTGGATGATGACATCAACTGTACATTGATTTTTGTGTTGTGTTTTGTTTTAAATATTCATTGCAAGCATCCATGAAATATATGGTTTCAGGATGTCCCTCTCCCTCCCTAAAGCTGCTCCCACTCCTCAGAGGAGGATGGTAAAGTCCATACCCTGAGTCCACACTGGGAAACTGACAACATTGCTTCTGTGTAAATTATATACAGAAATTTTCTTAGATCTTCTGCCTTAATACTCCTTTATTTTTGTTTTTATTTTCTGAATGGTCAGTCATCATGCCCCCTTTCCAAACTTTGTCTCCTAACTTGATGTATGAAGACTGGGAGTGGGTTGTGGTGTTGAGACATCTGGCCTGTACACTGATTGGAGACCATTTTATTGAGAATTCACATCTTATAAACAAAAAGTATTCTGTTATGCTATGGTATGAAGATTTTGTTTTGTAATGAAAATTCTAAATGTAACCATATCTCTGAGTCCATGTGAAATATGCAGTTTACATCTCCGTATGACCAGCAAATCTGCCACTGAATGAGAGATCATATTTTGATGATTGAAGACTTCCTGACTGTATAAACTTCTATTCCTTCTATTGCATTTTTTACAATTTTCACTAACTAAATTATTGCAAAATAAATAATAATAATGAAATGATCAGAAGCATTTTGATAAGATAGAAAATTCTGAGATCACCAAGTATGCTTGCAAGTGTGATTTTTTAAAAGCTAACAAAAGGTGAGGTTCTAATGCAGAAAGTGACAACACAAGTGACAGGAACAATGTCACTTTAGACATCAGAGAACATGGTTATTCAAACTTTTCTCATGTATCATAAGAATCTGTGGGGACATTTTTATTATTTGGAGGAAACTGAAATTGGACTACTTTTATTTTCTCCAATATTTATTTTCAGGGTTTTAATACACTAGATAATAACCTGCACAAACTCAACACATATATTTTTCTTTATTTTCCTTTATGCAACAGTGTATTGCTAGTGAGTTCAGGCAGGTAAGGAACTCAGTCCTTATTATGTCAATCAAATAAGTGCTAAAAAATACAGCAAAGTGCCAAAATCATCTGTTCTTTTGTTTTTTATAAAGCTGACCCAATAGCAATTCTTAGTCAGAGAAAAGACAAATGTGGTATGGCTCTTTATAAAGTAAATGTCTGGAGTGAAATATGTCAACTTGATAATATGTTAATTCTAACATTTGGAAGAGCTTTGTATGTCATGAATGTTTCAGAAATCTCAAGGACTTCATTCTCTTGTTATTTTGTCAGTATAAATTTCAATGCATGTTTCAACCTACAGACCATACCCATGTAGCTGTCATATCTAGATTTTTCGAAATTAACTTAGGTGGATCTGGAGTCTTTTCATCCCAATATTGCTGAAATCTTGCTCTGAGTGTAGCACGGACATTCTATCTGTTTCAGAAGCAAAGGCAAATCAAGACTTTATTCACATTGGTATCATCAGAAAGAGACAAAATCAAGGTTGCATACTTCCTAGAAAAACCATATCCACAACATAGCACACACTCTAAGATTTCTTTAGAGATGAAATATTTTAAAACAGAGGAGAGCACATCAAGCACCTGGATTTAATTCTAAATTTGTGTTTGTTGTTCTGACCCAGAGTTACTGTTTGTCAGAACACTGTAAAAATTGTTGTTGTGAGAAAAGAATTACTCTTACTGCTTGTGAGAAATCTTCACATACACAAACAAGAAAACAATTTAGAGACTGCAGTGTGTTTAAAGACACTGAATTGTTCATTGAATGTGTTTGGGTGCCCTCCCTAGGTGTAGCAGATTGGAGAGCATTTACTGCACCTGCTGTTGTTCATATAACTCCACGGAGAAACATGTTTTTTTTCTCATCCAGCTCTGTGATTGTCCACTTTCTTCTGGCTATGCATTTTTATCATCAGATTATAAATTTTCTGAAGTGCTGAAAAAAATGTCTGTTTCTTACAACTTCATCCTGCCTCATTATTAGGCTACATTCTCCCAGGTCCATGTGTACAACTAGAGTATCAAAAACCCGTTGTGTGTTCACAAGGTGTTGGGAGGAAACAATGGGAGGCCATTCCACTTCACTGATTAAAAGAAACCATGTCCTCATACTGTGAACAGAAATGGACTATATAAATGTGGCCTTAATCGTGAGAATACTATACTTGACAGACAAGTAATTGACATGCCTGAAAGAACTACTTAGAGAATGCTAGCCACCACACCATATTATCTGTGTGTGTGTGTGTGTGTGTGTGTGTGTGTGTGTATAATTTGTGTGTGTGTGTCTGTGTGTCTGTGTGTATATGTACACTGTGAAATATTTTAAAAGATTGACAAATCTAGACAAGTAATATGCATGTCTTATGATGTAAAAACCTTATTGATATTAAGACTAAAAAAGGCATGTCTTGATACTGTTAAAGTAGAACACAGAAGTCTGCCATACACATTGTCCAATGGGTCTAAATAAAGTGATAAATTGACTCCTTGATTTTAGAGTTGTCAACTTACACAACCTTACTTTATCATAATATCCATGTAAGTCTCCTAATGCTTAGGATGTACATTCTACATTGTCCTGAAAAAGAATGAGACACAAAATACAGCAGTGCATGCTAAATCCCATTTGAAGGGTTGCTCAAACTCATTAGTGTCAATTCCTATTCTCATTTTCTTCTCATAGGCTATGAGTATCCACACAAAATTTTAATGGACCACCTTCAAAATAACTTCAAGAGATGGAACTCAAAGATTTCCACAGCTTTTCCCATCTTGCCTGGGTTGTTTGTGAAAGACCTAATCTTGGATGGAGAGGGGCAATTCACCTTAAAGCCTGGAGAAGCCAGAAGCCAGCAGCAAAGTGAGTCCTCCATTTTCCTTCAAGTACCATCTCAGTTCTCATTTCAATTTGCCATAAAATATCAATTCATGCTCTCATTTTCTTGCTTAGGGGAGAAAACAAACCAAAACAAAATATGACCCAGTTCAAACTTGAGATCTCTATATTCTGATATCAGTCTAAGCTTGATTATAAGGAGAATATTGCATTATTCCAAATAAGTAGAATGCATACATTCTGAGGAAGGGAAAATACTGCTGATGACAGAAATTTAACAATGGTTCCCCTAACAGCTCAAAAAAATCTTAAAGAATAGGAAGAGTTTCACAATGACATTTGAAGACAATAGAAAACTATAGATGTGAATAAACGTGAGGGTGACTATGTAAACAGATATGACTTGTGGGGACATTTCCTATACATAGTTTAGAGAACTTGTTCAATTAGATACCATTTATCTTATGATGAAGTGCAACTTAGAATCATCTTGTGAGATTTCCCACTGGATCATGTCTTAGAGAACACTAGATCATGTCTTAAAGACATTTCAAGAATTAATAACAGTACAGAGTATAGGGAAGAGGAATATACAGACATTACAGGATGCCTAACCCGTTACAACACAGATGACCTCAAACTCACAGAAAACCTCTTGGCTCAGCTTCTGAGATCTGGGTATAAAGGCATGTGCCACCATGATTTTCTCTTATGCAAGTCTTAAAATATAGCCTAATATACCCATATGGGAGACATAGACACTATGATCTCAAATTAGAGCTCTCAGTTCGAGAATTGGGGAGGCCAAGGACAGTAACAGAAATAGAGACAAGTTGTGTTGTGAAGTACATATACTGCTGTTCATTTACAGTTGCCCATGGCTCCTCACTCCGAAAGTCACAGAGGTGAACTAAAAATTTGGTACTATCATATTGCTTGACTCGATTACTTATATGTATAGCATTCAAGGCAAAAACAGTAATAACTTTGTATAACATAAGTATGGGTCATATGCAACAATATATCCAATGCCTTATGAAGCAATGCCATTATCACAAATGTTATAATACTGATTAATTTTTTCTGTCAATTTGTGGTGATGCATAAAGCATACAGGCTATAAAATGTGAGGGGTGTGCAAGGATCAATTACAACAAATAATAATTTCCCTTCTTTATTACATTCAGAGATTCAAGAAGGCAATGTGTATATAGCTCCACAAGCAGTGTCTAAACCTCCTCCTGAACCAATAAAAAAACAAATATTTCATACTTACCCACCAATTGATTACTTGGACAGAATGCTGCCATCTCCTGTACTTGTGAGTTTCATTTTGAGTTTGTACACCTGCCCTATTTGACATATTTTCTGGGAACCTTTGTGTTAAGTAATTTACTTTATCAAACTGATAGATCTGTAGATAACCTATTCATGAGGATAAGATCCCTTTAAAACAGATATAAATCCCACTGAAATTTGAGTCTTCTTATTTATATAAAAAGGAAAGGAAAGAGAAAAAATAATATTCCCATGATATTCACTGATAGCAGTAAAGACCCAAACTTGTCAGCTAGTTGGATGAAGTGAATTTTTGGAAATCCCCTTCTGATTCTCCAACATTCAACATTTGCAGCTGCCTTATAACTCCATAGTACTTCAGAGTCTACCTTAATATCATTGCCTCTTAGATTATTCAATTTTATTATTAAAATATTTATAGACCTTTATTTAATATTATCATGGAATTAGATATACACATGTTCCTTGCTATATATTGATCTTTTTATACTACTAGACACTACTGGACTCTATGAAATTGCCACCTAATATGGCTGACTCTATTTTAAATATGGCACTATGTTTCCATTGGAAATATTAATTAACTTCAAGCGTCTATTTACGCACCATATCTGTGCCTGGAATTTACCTTGCATGTGAGCAAGTTATCATCTTAGATACAAGAGAATTAAGGCTCATTCCTTAGGTAATTTAGAGCACAATCTACTGTCATCAATGACTATAATGAGGTAATTAAGTAATCAATTGAAATGTGAGAAAATGTGGAGTAAATCTCTGTATGGTCATCATTTGTACAGAGTGAAACCAAGGAAAAATAACTGAAATTTGCTTTGGTTCTTAAATTCGACAGCATCTTTAGATATAGGTAGTGGAAAATAAGAAGTCACAAATTAAGAAAATAAAAGTGTCAGTATGACAGTGAAAAAAGCAACGCTTTATTAAGAACACAAATATTAGGATTCATAATAGAGGCTATGACAGACAGGAAATAAGAAATGATTTCATCTGTGGAAGTGAACTATCCCAATCGTGACTTGGAAAGGTATGTCTGAGAAAATTATTCAAAGTAGAAAAGAAAATGTAAGAGAGCACCATTCACCAAAATTCTTTGCTGAATAGAAGTGTGATTCAATCTTGAGGATTATCTAATTACAAGAAACCTTCGGGGGGAGGGGGAATTATTGGGGAACAGATGGGGGGAGAGGAACTATGGGAACTATGGTGAGTGGGAACTGGGAAAGGGGAAAGCCTTTGGAATGTAAACGTAGAATATAGAAAATAAAATAAAAAAAAATAAATCCCCATGGGACTCTCAATTAAAAAAAAAAAGGAAAAATGGATTAGGGAATATAATAGACTTGAAAGGTTCAAGGAAAAAGTGAAATGTCTTCTTCATTCCTTTCAGTTGTAGCTATGCATCCATAATTTCCGTGGCTCTGATTTACCTTCACAGACATATTTATACTTCAGCTCTTTGGATCTGACATAATAGAAGTTTGTCCTTATCCCACACAGGATATGTTATCCTTAATTGAGGGAAGGGGCCAAAGTTCAGATCAAATATTCAGATTTGTACCAGAAAAATCACACTGGTCCCTGAGGGATAAGATTTACACTGGACAACACATTAAGTGGAATGAAGAATCTGTGCTCACAGTAGCTTCCGTTTTAAAGGTAAGGAAGTATTTTGCATCACCAACATTCAGCATCACTCTAGAGATGCATCTGTGCTTTCTGTCCTTGAGAATACCAGATGATAGTTTCCTTGAACTATGGGCACATGACCCCTGGATAAGAGACATGGTTAGTAAAAGTCTCACAAGCTCAAACATTCATAACCAAGACACAGGTGAACATCTCCTCTTGGACGTTTACTTCCTTATATATCAGAAGGTCTTTGTTTTGGCATTACAAAAGTTCCCACTGATTTTACCCCTATTACTGTCCCATGAGAATTAATAGCAGAAATAGTAATATTAGTGGTAAAACTGTTTTACAAATTACATGGGTTATATCATACATACCAAAAAAAAAAAAACAAAAACAAAAACAAAAAACCTATTACCAAGACAATAGTACAAATAGCTATTACCACAGACTTATAATAGGATATGAAAGATCTGGATGTTCCCTTTGTCTAGTAGATAACATGAGATGGTTTTCCTTTTCAACCAAAAATGAAGCAGCATTTTCACATTTGCCAAATATTGTCCTTTTAATCCCATGTCCCATAATCAAGAATGAGCCTACCTCCTTGTAAATTGTCTACCAGGCTTAACTCACCAGTGAGCAGCAGTAACTCTGGAGCAAATATCATTGTTTCATTATATTCAGGCCATGATCAGAGTTTGCCTCTCAGTAGACTATTGAGCTATAGCCTTAGACATCGAGAGAATTGGCATGATTCGTAACATTAGGCAATGGTATAGAATGACCCCCCCCCCCGCCCCACCCTCCAGCATGCCAGTATGTCTGCCTCTCATTGCCGGAATCCTGTGTCTACATTATGGGGAGGAAAGTGAAGGTCAGTAACTGGAGGTGGCCATGTGTTTTCACAGCAATTTAAACATACAGGAACATACTGGGAATCTTCCATTTATCTCATTTTCTATCCTTGGTAAAACATGAAATTTAATTGTGGTATTTCCTGAACAAAGAAAGACAATTTTCTGACCTCAAACAAGCTGCTGCTTACAATTAATTTAAATAATTGAGTATTTCCACATTTCAATAAATGGAAGTGCAATTGTGACCTCAAATATAAAACAAGGTGTTCAATAAAATCGGTCACCACATTCCATGTGAGTTTGTATGAAGAAGTGTGTATATATGTATATATTACAACTTTACTCTCTGTGAACTGAAGTACACATTGACACAATTAAGCAAACAGAATGAGGTACTTTCTGGCCCTGCCATTTTTTAATGGTTGACTGTTTTCAGGAAGAGCACGTGGGTTTTGTTTGTTCATTTTGTTGGCTTTTTATATTTATACTTGATTTTTTCCTAACTGTTATTATTAATATTACCTATTTATTTATTTATTTATCTTTATTTATTCAGTCATTTTACATCTTGAAAGCTGCCTCCTACTTATTCACCTGTCACAGTGTCTCTTCCCTTCTCCTCTAAGCAGGATATGGTCCCCTGGTTTATGCTTTCACCATGGCACATCAACTCTCTTCAGGATTAGTACACCTTCTATTATTAAGAACTGTTTGTGAAGGGTTTCCATAACTGTCAAAAGCTTTAACAATAGCCCCTGCTCCACATGTTCTGGGACACACATGGAGACTGAGCTGCACATTTGCTACATATGCGCCATATGTCATGATGCAGCTTCTCTATGGTTTTTGATTGGTGATCAATCCTTGATAGTTTCCAATGGTCCAGGTTAGTTGACCATGTTGGTCTTACTGCTGAGTTGCTATTTCCTTCAGTGCCATGAATCCTTTCCCCAACTCTTCCATCAGAGTTCTGAGCTCCAAATAAGTTTGGCTGTGGGTTTCTTTATCTGTTTTAGTAAGCTGGTGGGTGAAGCCTCTCAGAGAGCAGTTATGATAGGCTCCTGTCTGGATGTCCCACAGTGGAGCTGGTCTCCTTTGAGGCAGACCTGTGAATTGGAGTGCAAACCTCTGATTGCAGGTAGTAGTGTGGCCTGGAAGCCTGGAATTGGAGTGCAAACCTCTGATTGCAGGTAGTAGTGTGGCCTGGAAGCCTGGAAAGGCATTTAGAACACACAGTAGGGTTATTTCACTGATAATGCAGCCAGAACATTGCATCTTTGATCCTAGTCTTAGGTAAGAACACATAGGCTTCACCCTGTAGTTTCTACTTTCAAGCCAAGTTTCTGTTTCGTGATAGGGTGGCAATTTCTTAAGGAAGTGGGGTCTCAAGTAGTGGTTTTCAGCCTTCCTAGTCCTGTACATCATGTTGTGAATATCCATAACCATGACTTCATTTTGCTGTTATTTCATAAATGAAATGTTGCTACTGTTATCAATTATAATCTAAATAGTATGGAATATATCATATGCAGGATACATGACCCCCAAAAGGATTGTGACACACAAGTTGAGAATCACTAGGCTAAACTCCTATTTTTAAACAAACATGTTTCTCAAATACTTTCTAAAATGTACACAGGCTATTAATTTTCTTGTTTTTTTCACTAACAAAGGACTTTATTGGAAATATACAAGGAAGCTTGCTTTCTTCAGATTTATATGAAAATTGGCTCAGTGTCATTGATGAAAAATCTCTGATTGGAAAAATTTCTTCTATACAAAGGTAATGATACAGTAATGACTTGGAGAACTGCAGAATGTTAGAATGAATGCATTTTGAAGGTTCGTAGGTTTGTATTTACAGTACTATAAACTGGAATGATGTCACATGCTAAGAGGTTTCCTTTGCTCAGACATGTATAGTCATTTTATAAACAGGTGCATTTCTCAAGCAAGTGTTTTGTACAATTTCTGTAATCCCACCACTTGAGTTTCTTCCATATTATAACTGTCATGGTCTGGAAGACTGCTGAACAGTTGTGTGCAGGTCATCTAAGAGTATTGCTTTGAAGACCTGCTATATAACTGTGTTCAGATCACCCAGAGTATTGGTTTGGGTATCTGTGTGAGACAAACTAAAAGATATGTGTATGTATAATAGCTGTTTTTTGGCACCTTAATGTTATTACCATGGTAATGTGAATGTCACATGTGCTAAATATATGTCATTGAGTAGAGCATGAAGCTAAGAGTGAGTTTGACTTTCCCAACTCTAACTACCTAGATAAGTCTGGTTCAGGTATAGCTGTGCCTTCTGTGAATCATTTTCCTATATGATACTCAATGGAATAGTTTCTTAGGTAAAAGGAGCTTTGAGCCCCCATTCCACCCCGGAGTCCAGCATCTCTGCCTTACTTATAGCAGAAACTTTTATACCTGAATTGCATTGGGTTACTAGAATGCTTTCTGCTCATGGTGTTACAGAGTTTCACAAGAGTGTTAAATGGATTCATCCTACAATAGATATTAAATGTGTCCCCGTGTTGTCTGGAAAGATGGTTCACTGTTTATCAATACTGTTTCCATAAACAGAACACAGATGACTTGCAACAAGCTTCATTCATTCTATTTCCAAGGAACCTGTCACCTTCCTCTGGGTTCGATGGGTAGCAGTTATATGTTTAGAACACAGAAATTGATACATAATTTAAAATTTTTCCCACAATTCTATGAGATAAATTGATTAGCAGAAACTATTCTAAGCAATACTTAAGCTGTATATTCTTATTTCTTTTGAATTCTAATTATACTATGAGCTGGTTTTTAAAACATTTACCCTGATATGTCTTTGTATTCTGAGGTTTGTAAGTATCATTACTTGTCAGACAATCAACAGTACAATTCTCCTCTTTCTATGTACAGTATTTTACTGAGGATGCCACAGGCAAACTACCTCCTCCTTAAAGAACTCCTCCGTGTGCTATTAAAAATTAAAACATCTACCAGCAATAGCCTAGACACCTACAACTTATCTGTCCGCATAGCTCCTCATGTGCTGTGGGATCCGACATGCCTGAAGTCATTATTTGGATGTGACCTCTCCAAAAAGGTAAGTGGATCTGATTTTCCCTTTGTAAACAAAGTCTTCATTGTGATGCAGTAATTGGGAAAAATGGGATAGGTCAATGATGTTAAAGTATATCCTAGGATTGCATTCTTCTGGACTTGTACTGTATGTTATATAATATTCTTTCTGATATTTTATCACTAACTCCTATTTACACATGAAATAATGCACGTTTGCATTACTTCAGGTACAGTCACATATACCTTACTCTTTTGTTTTCTGTAGTTCATACTTTTACTATTAATCCTGATGCATTTTAATTACTTGAATTATTTGCATTATATACTGATTGCAGTAGCCTACTCTATGTCCCATCCTCACAACAATTTCCTCCCTCACTTTAGTATTAATTTAAAACTATACTTAATTTTTAAATTTTTAAAATTTTGGGTGGAAGTTTCCAGGGGAAAGTTTAGATAAGGACAAACTCTAAAATGAGTGTTACTGAGTTGCATGATGAATACTTCACAGACACTCAACAAAGAACTTACATTTTGAAAAGGAAAAAAATAAAACAAAAAAAAAACAACAAAAAAGAAAAGAAATAAAGTGTCCTTTTAACCAAGTAGTTTCCAAAAATAAGTTCCAAAGGAAGGAAGACACTGTGGTGTTACTCACAATGGAGTAGGAAAGCCCAGGGAATACCTTGTTCAATTTATAAAGTGTCTTAATTTGCTACTCTTGCTATGATAAAACAGTGATGAAAAGCAACTTCTGGAGGACAGGTTACACTTCATGGTATAATTCCAGTTACCAGGTAACTACTGAGAAATGTCAGGGACTACACTGAAACAGGGCAGGAACCTGAACACAAGAAATGTAGCAGAAGCTATGTAGGAGTGCTGCCTCCTGTCCTGCACCTCATATCTCTCTTTGTCTCAATAATAGCTCCAGCGTGGCACCATCCAGGAAATCCGGGCCCTAAACATTCCATTGTTAATCAATACGATATCCCATAGACATCCCAATCTGGTGGAAGCATTTTTTCAACTAAGATCCCTCTTCTCACCACCTTCTTTTCTCAGTAATTTTTCTATTGCTTTAATAAAACAGCTAGACTAAAACAACTTATAGAAGTAAATAGTTATTTGGGAATCAGATATCCAGAGAGATTACTGTCCTTCAAATTCATGACAGAGGAGCATACCTGAAGGAAGGTAGAACAACCAACAGGAAGCAGAGAGCCTGGGGCTCTCATCTTAGGCAGCAAACACAAAGCAGAGAGAGTACACTGAAAATGGCACCTGACTTCTGAAACCTTAAATTCTAACCAATGACATACTTTCTATGGGGAAGCCAAGCAATTTCAACCACCCAAAAGTTGTCACAAAGATGGTGTCATATATAGTGATGCCTGGAATTAGTCAGTCATCCCATTCAAACCATCAAAATATAACTGCACCTCCTCACATACTCTGCAGGGTGTCACCAATTCAAGAAACCTGTGAAGTCATTAATTTGTTTCATTCTGTTATTCTGGCAGCACATCAGTTCTGAATTATTGCATTGCTTTAGTAGGTCTCCAATTCTTTGCAATATGTTTGAAGGTTGCAAAGAACTTTGTGTCTCCATTTCAGACAGAGACTTCATTTCACAGGTTCATATATGCTTGGACTAACATCTGTTTTTCTCACAATTTTGAATTTCAATTTTTTTTATCGATTTCAATTTGGTAAACTATGTGAAATAATAGAGGATCTTGTTTTTGCCTTGTGCTGTTACAGATATCTCTTATACAAATCATGATTGACAACTATGTAGATATATTTGGAGATGAGGACCATATCATTTGTGGCCATAATCAAAAGAGGTCAGATGATATAAAGATGTCAGTAAATACTGCTGGTAAGTCACCTGTTATAAAATAAAGCCATAGATGGCCACAGTGGGAAACCTCAAATTCTATTATTGCAGAATGAAAGATTTCATCTGCTGCTCCTTGGGCAGAAGTTCCTACAGGTTAAGAGAAGTTTAATTAGCTATCAGATAGATGGAAGAATGACAATCTTCTCTGATTTCATAAATTTATATATATATATATATATATATATATATATATATATATATATATATCAAAGAAGAATTAGAGCATATCATGATATTAAAGCATTGGAAAAGTTTTTTAAACAACACTTAACTTGTATATGATTTTATGAATATATACATTGGAATATACACAGGCACACATATGTACATATATACATTCATTTATGTATGACAAAGGAATTTTATTAGGCTCTGTATGAATTCCAGAACATTCCCCTTCTTCCCATGGCCCACAAGTCATGTATGATATCTTGGATATGAAAGTATCTTTAAAAACATCTCTTTAAATCAATTATTTGATTTAAAACTCCATTAAAATACTATAAGCTAAGATTATGTGCCAACAAGCTGTGCTATTCTCATACAAAAAATGAGGTTTGAGAGATAATCTTTCCAAATGCTTAGCATTTGTTACAAGTATTAACGTTGCAACAGATCTACTACAACATGTATGTGAAGAATCTTAAAAGGCGATACCACTCAAAATCAGATATAGTGTTAACTCAAGTAATTCTTTTTGTAGAGTTGAGAAAATATACTGAAAAACTAGTCTTACTTGAAGTGGAGTGAATCTATAACTGAGAATGTTTGTTTAACCATGACTTTTTTATGTTTCCTTTGGCAGGGGAAAATGAAACAACATCAGCATAGAACTTTACACAATGGAATCATTTTAGTGACTGAAAAAGGTGCAGGTCATTCTATTTCAACCTTCTCTTCTACGTCCCTCTTAACCATAGCAGAAGAGATTGTTACAAGAAACAACTTCAGTTTTTTATTTACCACATTGTTACAAATAGGTTCACGTACTGTATTTTATGTTATGTATTAGATATTCTTAAATATTTTAATAAATGGTATTGAATTATGTTATTGCTTAGACTCCAATGTGCCTGATTCATGATTCTCCACATTATTTGGAAGATTGCATTTTCAGTACTCTCCTCCAATCCTGTTACTTAGGAACCTGTACTCCTGTGACAGATCCACTAGAATCACTGAAATGTTTTCTTCCAAACTACAAAAGAATGCCATTCTACAAAAGAAAAGAATGCCATTCTAAATACTGCTCAATAAATGATAGTAGGGAATTTATCTGACAAAATTTTTTACAGATTCTTAGAATAAAACTCTCCCAAGGACCTGAACCATAAACCACATATGATATACATGGGTCCAGCCAAAAGTGTGGCAGAGGAATTCCTTCTTAAGCATTAGTAGGAAGAGAAATCCTTTGTCCTGTGAAAGCTCAATAGATGCCCCATGCTGGGGAAATTTGTGGGGTAGTAGGTGGGAGTGGTCTTGTGGAGGGACATATTCTTGGAGACATGGGGCGGAGGAGGGGTTCAGGGTTTTAAGGTAGGGGTTATACTGGGAAAGGTTTTAACATTTGACATGTAAATCAAGAAGATATTCATTTAAAAACATTTATTTAAAAAAACCACTCCCCATGCGAAGTGTAAACATTTTTTAGTATTATAAAATTAGACTCACTCCTGTGCATTGTAGCAATTCTTATTTTAGAAGTAATAATATTTCCCTATTTCTGTGACAAGGAACTCTAGAAAATAATTTACATTAGGAAAAATAACTCATTATTTGAGTGCTCAAGATATCATCAGACAGTAGTTCTGATGTCAGGAGTTTGTACCTAGTGAAATCGTTCACCTATTTGAGAAACAGAGGATGATGAATGTTCATATTCAATAACCTTTTTCCTTTTATATATACCAGGAACCATGAAAGAAATAGTAGTTCCCAGTTGTATGATTAGTTTGACAATATAAGTTACTTAAGTATAGACAGAAACTAATGACATTAAATATATCCTCAGTGTCATGTCCAGAATCTTTTCTCAGAGTTATAATTAAAATTCCAATAATGATCAGCATTAATTCTCACACATAATAAATTTGAGGAGAATACAATTTTAAGAATAGACAAATGGTCAAAGTCTTTAGTGATCAGAGAAAGGCAAATCAAAATGTCTCTGAGATTCAACCTTACACCAATGGGAATGGCTAAGCTCAAAGCCTCAGCTGATAACAAAGGTGGCCAAGGATGGGCAGAGAGGGAAACTCATCCAATACCTGTGGGATTGCAAAGTGGTACAACCCTTCTGGAAATCATTCTGGAGATTTCACATAAAAATGGAAATAGATGTACCTGAAGACCCTGCGGTACCAATCTTGGGAATATACCCAAAAGAACCCCAATATTGCATACGGTCACATGTTCCACTATGTTCATAGCAGCCTTGTTCCACAGAAAATCGTCATACACGTGGAGGCTAAACAATATTCTACTCAATGATACCTTAGTCAAGGAAGAAATAAAGTAAGAAATCAAAGACTTTTTAGAATTTGAAAATGAAGGTACAACATACCCAAATCTATGGGACACAATGAAAGCAGTGCTAAGAGGAAAACACATAGCCCTGAGTGTCTCCAAAAAGAAACAGGAGAGAGCATACACTAGCAACTTAATGGTGCACCTGAAATCTCTAGAACAAAAAGAAGCTATTTCACCCAGGAGGAGTAGAAGACAGGAAATCATCAAACTCAGGGCTGAAATCAGTCAAGTTGAAACAAAGGGAACCATACAAAGAATCAACAAAACCAGGATCTGGTAATTTGAGAAAATCAACAAGATAGATAAACCCCTAGCCAGACTTACCAAAAGGCACAGAGACAGTACTCAAATTAACAAAATTAGAAATGAAAAGGGAGATATAACAACAAACTGAGGAAATTCAGAAAATCATCAGATCCTACTACAAAAGCCTATACTCAACACAACTGGAGAATCTGGAGGAAATGGACAATTTCCTAGACAGATACCAAATACCAAAATTAAATCAGGATCAAATAGATCATCTAAACAGACCCATAACCCCCAAAGAAATAGAAGGGGTGATAGAAAGTCTTCCAACCAAAACAAAAGCACAGGACCAGATGGTTTTAGTGCATAATTCTATCAGACCTTCAAAGAAGTCTTAATACCAATACTCTTCAAACTATTCCACAAAATAGAAGCAGAAGGAACACTACCCAACTCATTCTATGAAGCCACAATTACTCTGATACCAAAACCACACAAAGATCCAACTAAGAAAGAGAACTACAGGCCAATTTCTCTTATGAATATTGATGCAAAAATACTAAAGAAAATACTTGCCAACTGAATCCAAGAACACATCAAAATGATCATTCACCATGATCAAGTTGGTTTCATCCCAGGGATGCAGGGATGGTTCAATATACGGAAATCCATCAACGTAATCCACTACATAAACAAACTCAAAGAAAAAAACCACATGGTCATCTCATTGGATGCTGAAAAAGCATTTGACAAAATTCAGCATCCTTTCATGCTAAAAGTCTTGGAAAGAACAGGAAGTCAAGGCCCATATCTAAACATAGTAAAAGCAATTTACAGCAGACCAGTAGCCAACATCAAAGTAAATGGAGAGAAACTTGAAGCAATCCCACTAAAATCAGGAACTAGACAAGGATGCCCCCTCTCACCATATCTCTTCAATATAGTACTTGAGGTAGTAACTAGAGCAATTCGACAACATAAGGAAGTCAAAGGGATACAAATTGGAAAGGAAGAAGTCAAACTATCACTATTCGCAGATAATATGATAGTATACTTAAGTGACCCAAAAAACTCCACCAGAGAACTCCTATAGCTGATAAACAACTTCAGCAAAGTGGCTGGTTATAAAGTCAACTCAAGCAAATCAGTAGCCTTCCTATATGCAAAGGATAAGCAGGCCAAGAAAGAAATTAGAGAAAGGACACCCTTCACAATAGCCACAAACAATATAAAGTATCTTGGTGTCACTCTATCCAAACATGTGAAAGATTTATATGACAAAAACTTCAGGTCTCTGAAGAAGGAAATTGAAGACCTCAGAAAATGGAAAAATCTTCCATGCTCGTGGGTTGGCAGGATTAATATAGTTAAAATGGCAATCTTGTCAAAAGCAATATACAGATTCAATGCAATCCCCATCAAAATTCCAACTCAGTTCTTCACGGAGTTAGAAAGAGCAATTCTCAAATTCATCAGGAATAACAAAAATCCCAGGATAGCTAAAACTATCATCAACAGTAAACGAACTTCTGGGGGAATCAATATCCCGGACCTCAAGAAATACTACAGAGCAGTAGTGTTAAAAACTGCATGGTAATGGTACAGTGACAGGGAAGTGGATTAATGGAATAGGATTGAAGACCCAGAATTGAACCCACACATATATGGCCAATTGATCTTCGACAAAGGAGTTGAAAACATCCAGTGGAAAAAAGATAGTCTTTTCAACAAATGGTGCTGGCTCAACTGGAGGTCAACATGCAGAAGAATGAGAATTGATCCACTCTTATCTCCTTGCATTAAGCTCAACTCCAACTGGATCATGGATCTCCACATAAAACCAGACACACTAAAACTTATAGAAAAGAAACTGGGGAAGACCATTGAGGACATTGGCTCAGGGGAAAAATTCCTGAACAGGAATTGCTCTAAGATCAAGAATAGACAAATGGGACCTCATAAAATTAGAAAGTTTCTGTAAGGCAAAACACACTGTCAAAAGGACAAATCGGCAACCAGCAAATTGGGAAAAGATCTTCACCAACCCCACATCTGACAGAGGGCTAATATCCAATGTATACAAAGAACTCAAGAAGTTAGACCCCAGAAAACCAAATAACCCTTTCCAAAAATGGGTTACAGAGCTGAACAAAGACTTTTCACCTGAAGAAATTCGGATGGCTGAGAAACACCTTAAAAAATGTTCAACATCATTAGTCATTAGAGAAATGCAAATCAAAACAACTCTGAGGTTTCACCTCACACCAGTCAGAATGGCTAAGATCACAAACTCAGTAGACATCAGGTGTTGGAGAGGATGTGGAGGAAGAGGAACATTCCTCCACTGCTGTTGGGACTGCAAGCTGGTACAACCACTCTGGAAATCAGTCTGGTGGTTCCTCAGAAAACTGGACATGATACAACCAGAGGACCCAGCCATACAACTCCTGAGCATATACCCAGAAGATTCCCCAGCATGCAATAAGGATACATGCTCCACTATGTTCATAGTGACCTTATTTATAATAGCCAGAAGCTGGAAAGAGCCCAGATGTCCCTCAATGGAGGAATGGATACAAAAAATGTGGTATATATACACTATGGAATACTATTCAGCCATTAGAAACTATGAATTCATGAAATTCTTAGAGAAATGGATGGAGCTGGAGAACATCATACTAAGTGAGGTAACCCAGTCTCAAAGAATACCTATGGTTTGCACTCACTGATAAGTGGATATTAGCCTAGAATCTTGGGACACCAAAGACAGAATTCACATACCAAATGATGTCTGACAAGAAGAAAGGAGTGGACACTGGTGCTGGAAATGATCAAAGCATCAGTGTAGGGGAATACCAGAACAGGGAAGTGGGAAGGGGTAGATGAGGGAGGGGGGAAAGGGCATGTTGGACCTTAGGGGGGTGAGGAACCAAAAAATGGAAATGAAATGTAAATATAGAATATATCCAATAAAAAATTTTTTTGATCCAAAAAAAAAAAAAGAAAAAGAAATCAGACTGAGCACACCATGAAGAGCAGACCAGTAAGCAACACTCCCTCATGGCCTCTGCTCCACTTCCTACCTCTAGGTCTCTGACTTAAATTCCTTTATGATGTTGGGACATATAAGCTGAAATAAATACTTTGTTCTTCAGGTTGCTTTTAGTTATAGAGTCTTATCAAGCAATAGAAATTGGTACCAGGCCACAGAATAATGTTGAAGTAGGCCTGACCATGTTATTTTAGGAGGATTGTGATAGCAGTTGGACCATGAGATTAAAAAAAATCACGTGGGAATTCACTCTATATACAAACACCAAAAGCAGACACTATTGGGGATGCTAAAAAAGGCTTGCTGAAAGGAGCCTGACATAGCTGTCTCCTGAGAGGCCCTGCCAGAGCCTAACAAATACAGAGGAAGACGCTCACAGCCAATCATTGTACTGAGTGTAGGGTCTTCAAAGGACGAGATAGAGAAAGGACTGAAGGAGCTTAAGGGGTTTACAACCCCATAGGAAGAACAGCAATATCAACCAACCCGATACTCCACCAAGGAGTACACAGGCTCTGGTTGCATATGTAGCAGAGGACAGCCTTGTCAGTCATCAATGGAAGAAGTCCTTGGTCCTATGAAGGTTTGATAGATGCCCCTGTGTAGGGGAATGGACTGTGGGGAGACAGGAGTGGGTGGGTGGAAGGGTGGAGGAACAGCTTTATGGAAGCAGGGGCAGGAGGAAAGGGATAGGGGTTTTCTGGGAGCAGGGGAGACCAGGAAAGGGGATAATACTTAAAATGTAAATAAATTAAAAATAAGTGAATGAATGAATGAATAAATAAATAATTTTATTTACAAAAGGGGAGTTGGGGGAAGCAATCGCATGCTCAGAGTTCACTGGACTGTTCTATGGGAAACCAAGGGATAGGATGGCTGACAGTGGAGACAAGGAGGCTTGGCTTGTGAATTTTCAGAGGTATGGAAGACTTTCTCAGCACTGTTTATAAGAGTCTGGCTCTAGTCAGCCTGACCTAAATAATTTGACAAGGGTAGAATCACTAACACTGAAACCCTTGCCTTGTTGGGTCCACTGAAATTATCTGGGAAGTGTTTCCTCAGGGTCAGCCCACAGAAGCTGTGGTCCAGAGACAGTCGAAGCTGCATCTCATTCTGGCAGCCAAGCTTAGCAGTGTTTAGAGTCTCTCACATGGTACTGATTTTGAAGGCATGAGGGGACCATGGAGAGCAGCTGAGGCTTGTCACCATAGGAAACCAGGACAGGCATGCAGACTCAGTAGCAGTAAAAATCACAGTCATGGAGAGGAGTTGAGGTTAGCACCATGTGACAGGGTCTGAGTCCCTGAGGAGGGCCCATGAGAAGCCATTGGTGCAGTGCAGTGGAGACCCCAACATTTTAGAGATGCCACACACCATAGGAGCATCTGCAAGGGCAGCAGCTGGTGTGGTGCTGGGCTGAACCTAGGAGATAAGCTGTGTGAGCTGCAGAAAGCAGAGGCTGAGGAGCCAAGAGGTCTTGAGTGAGTCCCAGATGATGCACTGAACTCCTAAGAATGTTGATTTTTATTTTGCTTTGATTGTTATGATACCCTGGTTCTTCCCACTTGTTGTAAAAACATTCATTTTGATTTTTCAGGAGAGCACAGCTGAGAGACTTTGCACTTGTAAAGAGAGTTAAGAGTTTTACTGACTGTAGACATTCAGAGAAACAGAAATTTGAAAGGGACTTTGAATATTTGTAAAAGACTGATCGTTTAAAACGTTTAGAATTTTAACATCTGTGGGAACTTTTAAGTTACTTATCCTTTATTACTTAATATTTACATGCCATCTTGGAGACTAATGAGAAAGGAAAGATTCTAGTTGAATTGTGATATGGCATTTTGACAAGGGGATCACTGTACCTGTAAATTAATACCACACAAGCTAAAGTCATTTTGAAGGAGAATCTCAGTTGAGAAAATGCCCTGTCAGATTGGCCTGTGGGCAGGCCAGTGGTGCATATTTCTTTTCTTTTTTTTATTTAAATTTTTATTTTCTATATTCTATGTTTACATTCCAAAGGATTTCCCCTTTCCCAGTTCCCCCCACCATACGTCCCATAATTCCTCTCCCCACCAACTATTCCCCAATCATCCCCCCTCCATGATTTCTCTGTTCTTGGTCTACAAAACTGGATCCAATCTTTTCAGGCCCAGGGTCCTCTCCTTTCTTCTTCTTGGGAATCATTTGACTTGCTAATTGTGCCTTGAGTATTTAGGGCTTCTGAGCTCATTAATATCCACTTATCAGTGATTGCATTTCATGTGTATTCTTTTGTGATTGGGTTAACTCACTTAGGATGATAGTTTCCAGATCTAACCATTTAGCTACAAATTACATGAATTCATTATTTTTAATTGCTGCATAGTATTCCATTGTATTAATATACCACATTTTCTGTATCCATTCCTCCTTTGAGGGATATTGGGGCTCCTTCCAATTTCTGGCTATTATAAACAAGGCTCTTATAAACATAGTGGAGCATGTGTCTTTATTGTATGCAGGGGAATCCTCTGGATATATGCCCAGGAGTGGTATGCCAGGGTCCTCTGGAAGTGACTTGCCCAATTTTCTGAGGAACATTCTTGATTAATGATTAATGATTAATGATTAATGATTAATGATTAATGGTTAATGTGAAAGGGCCCAGATAAGTGTAGGTGGGCCACCCCTGGACTGTGGTCCTGGGTACCATTAGGAAACAGATTGAGCAATCCATGAAGAGGAAGCCAGTAACCAGCATTACTCCACTGCCTCTACTTCAGTTCTGGCTTCAAGTTTCCTGCCCTGACAAAGTTCTGCCCTGACTTCCCTGAGGATGGACCACAAACTGTGAGCTGAAATAAACCCTTTCCTCTCCTAGTTGCTTTTGATCAAAGTGTTTCACCAAGCCACAGAGCCACTAAGACAACTGTGCCTACTTGTTCCCAGATGGTTCAAGCTATGTTATAGCTCTAGGCTTCACGCCATCACACGCACACCAATGGTGCACCAATGAGTCGATCTCCATGGCAGAGATCCCACTGCCTGCAGGAATTTTCAGTCACTTTTTCCAAAGTGACTTAGTTCTCTTTAAAACCTGCTTCTTCTGAATTTTCCGTGTCAGTAGATGGCCTATCAATGCCACAAAACAGTGTTTTAGGGCTGGAGAGATGGCTCAGTGGGGAAGAGCACTGACTGCTCTTCTGGAAGTCCTGAGTTCAGATCCCAACAACCACATGGTGGCTCACAACTATCCGGAAAGAGATCTGATGCCTTCTTCTGGGCTGTCTGAAGACAGCTACATTGTACTCACATGTGATACATATAGAAATCTTAAAAAAATAAACAAACAAAAAACAAATAGTGTCTTAGTTAAATTCTTTACACTCTGTGTCTCATCATCTTAACTTTCAACATTCAATTATGATCACCTTTCCATTCTTCCATTAAAACTCTTTTGATACTGTATCTCCACAGTCACAGCTTGTTCTCAAAAATAAATTTTATTTTTCTTAAAATTAATTTCCTACTTCTAGTAGTTTTCTCCCCTATAAAGGTATCTTACTGGTGATCTATCTAAATTTAAAAAATAGTTATCATTTCATCATCTGCATTGTTTTATAATTTATTGCTCTTAGAATAAAGCAAAAATTCACCCATCCCTTTATGGTACATACTAAGCCATTTGCAAGATAAAACCTCAATTCTGTCATTTGGGCTCCTCTACTCATGTTGCCTTTGGTTTAAATGCATTTTCTTTTTTTAAAAATTATTCCTAAAAGTTTATAAAAATAGATAAATAAAATTGACAAGTCAAACGATATCAAGTCCCATTCTGATATATTTCAATCTGACTAGGGCTGATCTCTCTCTCTCTCTCTCTCTCTCTCTCTCTCTCTCTCTCTCTCTCTCTCTCTCTTTCTCTCTTTCTAAACACTTTCTGAACTAACAGTTTATTGTTGTGGCCCAAATGCCTGACATAAGCATCTGAAGGGAGGAAGTACTTATTTTGGTTCATGGTTTGGCCCCATGTCCTTGGAAATCATCACCGCCTGGGAGTTCTGTCAGAAAGCATCTTCTCCCCATTATGGTAGGAAGCAGAGGATACAGAAAGATGCAAGGGACAAGATAACATCAGATACACACCTTTTGTGGTCTTCTTCCCCCAGCCAGGATCCACTAAAGTTTCCAGAAGTCTCCCATAATTGTGCCACCAGCCAAGGATGCAAGGGCTCAGTCTGTCTGTCTGTCTTTTGGGAGAAACTGTGCATCCAAACTTTAACAGCTTCTTACTGCCAGCTTCTACCCAAACTTCAAATTTCAAATTAGATTGTCACCTCAAGAGAAGTTATAGCTATACTTTCCAATCTGTGATGTCCACAGACAAGCCACCAGCCACATACAGCTTACAGTGCACTTGAAATGTGGTTACTGTGAATGTAGATGTTAAACAAAAAAATACACACCAGAGTGTAAAAAGTTAGTAGTAATTTAAATAAACACATACATATGCAATAGCTTAGTAATAGTTTTATAGTTACATGTGAAGAATATTTGAAAATATTGATTAGATTAAACTAAACATTAATGGGAATTAATTTCAATTTTTAAAAAACCTTTCAGTCTATCGGTAGAAACTCAAAATTACATGCAGACTGCCTTGGATTCCCCCTGACCAACACCCATCCTAAACAGGAGGAACTCCTTTTGTCAGTGCTCTGTATTTATTTCTGGAAATTACAAGACTGTCAGACTGCAAGCAGTTTATGGACAAGGAGCTGGCTCTAACTACCTGGAAATTCCAGAAGTAGGAATGCTCAAATAAATAGTCAACAAATTATAAGAAATACATTAACAAAATACTCAACCTTCACTATTTTTGGATTCTACATTTGTAGGTTGACATAAAGAAACCCTCCAAATAAAAGTGCTTTCTCTCTCTTTTTTTCTATATTCTTTGTTTACATTCCAAACGTTTTCCCTTCTCCCGGATCCCCCCTCACCATATGTCCCATAAGTCCTCTTCCCTCTGCCCATTCCCCAATCACCCCCTTCCCATTTCTCTGTCCTGGTACACCCCTACAATACTGGATCAAGTCTTTTCAGGACCAGGACCCTCTCCTTGCTTCTTCTTGGGAATCATATGATTTGCTAATTGGGTCTTGCATATTCAGAGCTTCTGGGCTAATATGCACTTATCAGTGACTGCATTCCATGTGTGTTCTTTTGTGATTGGGTCATCTCACTTAGGAGGATATTTTCCAATTCCAACAATTTGCATAAAATTTTCATAAATTTATTGTTTTTAATTGCTGAGTAGTATTCCATTGTATAAATATACCATATTTTCTGTATCCATTCTTCCATAGCAACCTTATTTATATAGCCAGAAGCTGGATAACAGTGCTTCCTGTATCATCTATGCTGAGATCTAAGCTGAGGCCAAACACAGCAGTATTCCCTTTTATGGTTTCAGCTATCAAACTGCGCATACATGTTCTTTCTGGTCTATTTACTATGTTTTTCAGAGATTTGTTTTCTTATTTGCACCGTATGCCTTCTGTTGATTTCCCTGCTTGAAATGCCCCCCAAATACCATGCTGCAAAGTTTCTGGTGTTCCTGTGCACAAAGTTCTGTTGTGACAAATAGAGAAGACAGGTGTATAGATAAAATACCTTCAGGCTTACATTACAGTGCTATCAGTCACACAGCCAAAGTTAATAAATCCATATGACATAGTGTGCCTCTGATAGAAATAAACATAACAATCACTTGTTCACCGTGGAAATGTGGCTACAGGAACCTACAAGGAACCTAATACTGTAACTCTCCTAGAATCAAGGGCTCAGAATTTGCTACTTCAGTGTTTTAGAGACCTCAGGAGAAGTCACTGTATTTGTCGAATTTAATAGTCATTTGGGTTTATATACAAATCTTATGTAAATATGGTGATAGACAAAGAAGTGATTATCTTTAATTCTCAATAACTTTCACAAGCAATATGATTCAGGGCAATTATCTTCATTGTCCTGGCCTTTTCCCATAATTCAAAATGAGGATTAAAAGAGTTTAACTCTTAATGGTTGGAAAGGTCTGGCTGGGTATAAGGTGGGAGTGGAAAACAGGCCTGATGACCAAGAGGCACAGGAAATTTCAGGATGTGAAAATATTCTACCATATCTTGATTATGAGGATGACTGTATATCTGATTTTCTTTTTCAAAACTCTAAAACCTTATTTCATATATATCCTAACATTAACCTTAGTTTAAACAAACACTTTAGTAGTCAAGATTAAATAATGGAGAAGAAACAGTACACTATGAAATTCTTACGTAATTATTAGAAGCAGCACAACAACAACAATAGGGAGAAGTTCAGCAGTATAAGGAAAATCAAAGGAACTCAGAAGCCCAGAGTCCTAATTTGGCTCTTTCATGTAGCAACAGGAGGCGGAGTTTAATTTATGGAAGTCATGTGCTTATTGCTTCTAAACAACACAAGTGAAATATGTTCTGCATATATGCACACGCAACTATGAGACTGGATTTGCCTCACAACATGGATGTTCCTAATATTAAGAGAAATGATTATCAAGTAAGCACTGATCTCCTTCACAGTGTTTCAGAAGTATATAAACACCCTCTTTAGTAGTAGTTTGTCAAGACTTGAGAGTAGTTTTATAAAGTATATTCCTTACCAGTTACTAGACTCCATTTATCCTAGAGATTAGAGCAATGGTGTTTTTTTGTTGTTGTTGTTGTTGTTGTTCTGCTGTTGTTAATATTCTGTGCCTTTAATTGTTGGGAAATAGGAGATCATATATCTCAGGTTGGCCTTGAATTCCCTATTCAAGGATGATCTTCCGTTTCTGGCCTCCTGCCTCTGCCTGTGAGTGCTGAGATTAGAGGTTGCATCTTTGTGCCTGGATATCCTGTGCAAGAGGTCAAGCCCAGTGCTTTGTGCATGCTTTAGGTAAGCAACCTACAGTTGTGCTATATCTCCAGCCTCTATTCCTGCATCTTAAAAATGCTGTATTGGACCAGTGAGATGGCTTGGTCAGGCACTGTCTGTGAAGCCTTAGTCTGGCCAGAGGTGTTCTCTACTTGTGAGCTGGGAAACGCCTATACCTGCATACATACACTCACTAGATAAATAAATCTCCTGAAGCAGGAGGATCACAATGATTTAGGAAGGTTGATATCACCTGCATTTACTCAATGACTTCCTTTTATTGTATCTGTCTTTTAATTCCTTAAGAAGTTTAAAAGATTTGCATTTTCCTAATGACTAATGATGTTGAACATTTCTTAAGGTGCTTCTCAGCCATCCGAAGTTCTTCAGGTGAAAATTCTTTGTTTAGCACTGTACCCCATTTTTAATAGGATTATTTACACAGCATCTTTCCACAAATCCAGACATTCAAAGTATAATAAATAAAAAACTCCAACACAAAGAAGCATACCAAAACCTAGAAAAATCAAGAAAGTGATCTTCCATTAACAAAACCATAAGAAGACAACCAAATAAAAATCTCTACACCTTTAACAACAATAATACCAGAAAGCAGCATTCTCTTTTCCTTAATGTATCTTAATATCAATGGACTCAATTCCCCCCCCCAAAAAGGCCATAAGACAATTTCCTAGACATATACCAAATATCAAAATTAATTCAGGACCAAATAGATCATCTAAACAGTCCCATAACCCCTAAATAAATAGAAGGGGTCATAGAAAGTCTTCCAACCACATAAAAAAGCACAGGACCAGATGGTTTTAGTTCAGAATTCTATTAGACCTTCAAAGAAGAGCTAACACCAATACTCTTCAAACTATTCCACAAAATAGAAACAGAAGGAACACTACCCAACTCGTTCTAGGAAGCCACACTTACATTGATATCAAAACCACACAAAGATCCAACGAAGAAGAACTACAGGCCAATATCCCTTATGAATATTGATGCCAAATACTCAATAAAATTCCTGCCAAAAATCCAAGAACACATCAACACCATTATTCACCATGATCAAGTAGGCTTCATCCCAGGGATGCAGGGATGGTTCAATATACAGAAATACATTAATGTGACCCACTACATAAACAAACTTAAAGGAAAAAACCACATTGTTATTTCATTAGATGCTGAAAAAGCATTTACCAAAATTCAGCATCCTTTCATGCTAAAGTCTTGGAAAGAAGAGGAATTCAAGGCCCATACCTAAACATACTAAAATCAATATAGAGCAAACCAGTAGCCAATATCAAATTAAATGGAGTGAAACTTGAAGCAATCCCACTAAAAGCAGGTATTAGGCAAGGCTGCCCCCTCTCTCCATAATTTTTCAATATAGTGCTTGAAGTTCTAGCTAGAGCAATTAGACAACATAAGGAGGTCATAGGGATACAAATTGGAAAGGAAGAAGTCAAACTATCACTACTTGCAGATGATATGATAGTATACTTAAGTGACCCAAAAACCCCACCAGAGAACTCCTACAGCTGATAAACAACTTCAGCAAAGTGGCTGGTTATAAAATCAACACAAGCAAATCAGTAGCATTGCTAAACTCAAAGGATAAGCAGGCTGAGAAAGAAATTAGGGAAATGACAACCTTCACAATATCTACAAACAATATAAAGTATCTTGGGGTGACTCTAACCAAACAAGTGAAAGATCTGTATGAGAAGAACTTCAGGTCTCTGACGAAGGAAATTGAAGAAGTCCGCAGAAAATGGAAAAATCTTCCAGGCTCGTGGATTGGCAGGATTACTATAATAAAAATGGCTGTCTTACCAAAAACAATCTACAGATTCAATGCAATGCCCATCAAAATCCCAACTCAGTTCTTCACAGAGTTAGAAAGAGCAATTATCAAATTCATCTGGAATAACAAAACACCCAGGATAGCTAAAACTATTCTCTACAGTAAAAGAACTTCCGGGAGTATCAATGTCCCAGACCTCAAGCAGTACTACAGAGCAATAGTGTTAAAAACTGCATGGTATTGGTACAGTGACAGACAGGTAAATCAATGGAATAGGATTGAAGACCCAGAAATGAACCCACACACCTATGGGCACCTGATATTTGACAAAGGAGCTGAAACCATCCAGTGGAAAAAAGAGAGTCTTTTCAACAAATGCTGCTGGCCAACTGGAGGTCAGCTTGCAGAAGAATTCACATTGATCTATTCTTATCTCCTTTTACTAAGCTCAACTCCAAGTGGATCAAGGACCTCCACATAAAATAAGACACACTGAAACTAATAGAAAAGTAACTGGGGAAGACCCTTGAGGACATGGGCACAGGGGAAATGTTCCTTAATAGAACACCAACAGCTTATGCTCTAAGATCAAGAATTGACAAATGGGACATCATAAAATTACAAAGTTTGTATAAGGCACAGGACACTGTCATGTGGACAGAACAGCAACAAACAAAATGGGAAAGGGTCTTCACCAACCCTACATCTGACAGAGGGCTAATATCCAATATATACAAAGAACTCAAGAACTTAGTCTCCAGAGAGCAAAACAACTAACTCTATTAAAATGGGGTACAGAGCTATACAAAGAATTTTCACCTGAAGAGCTTCAGATGGCTGAGAAGCATCTTAAGAAATGTTCAACATCATTAGTCATTAGGGAAATGCAAATAAAATCAACCCTGAGCTTTCACCTCACACCAGTCAAAATGGATAAGATTAAAAACTCAGGAGACAGCAGGTGTTGTCAAGGATGTAGAGAAAGAGGAGCACTCCTCCCCTGCTGGTGTGATTGCAAGTTGGTACAACCACTTAGTAAAGATCTTTTCCTAATTTGTTGGTTGCAGTTTTGTCCTATTGACAGTGTTCTTTGCCTTACAGAAAATTTGTAATTTTGTGAGGTCCCATTGTCAATTCATGATCTTGGAGCTTAGCTATTCATGTTCTGTTTAGGAAATTTTCCTCTGTGCCCATGTGCACAATGCTCTTCCTCAGTAAGGATACTCTGGTCCTTCTTAAATGTGGGAATAAAATCCCACAGAAAGAGATACAGACAAAGTGTGGAGCAGAGACTGAGGGAAAGCCCATCCAGAGACTATGCCACCTAGTGATCCATCCCATATAGAGTTACAAAACCCAGACACTATTATCAATGCCCACAAGTTCTTGCTTACTGGAGCTGGATATAGCTGTCACATGGGAGGCTCTGCTAGTGCATGACAAATACAGAGGGCAACACATTCAGCCAGCCAATGAACTGAGCAAAGGGTCCCCGGGGGGTAGCTATAGAAAGGACCCAAAGAGCTGAAGGGGTTTGCAGTGCCATAGGAGGAACAACAATATGAGCCACCCAGTATTCCCAGAGCTCTTAAGGACAAAAACATAAACCAGATAGGAAAAATGGTGTTTTACATGGCTCCAGGTGCATAGGCAGCAGAGGATGGCCTTGTTGGACATCAAAGGGAGGAGAGGCCCCTGGTCCTGGAAAGGCTCAGTGCAGCAGGGTATGGGAATACCAGGACAGGGAAGTGAGAGAGCATTGATTGGGGAAGAGAGGGACTGGAGATGGATATGGTATTTTTGGGGAGTGGGGGACCAGGAAAGGTGAAATCATTTGAAATGTAAATAAAGGATATATCTAATGAAAAAGTCAGTAACCATAAAAAAGGAAGAAACTCTTGTTTCTTTTATAATACTTATACCTTTTAGTATTAAACCTTATGAACAAAATCAAATCATAAAACAATCTCTGCAAATTCATATTTACATTACTTGGTTTATATTGTCTTAAGACACCAAAGCCACTAGGGGAGTAAGGCTCTATTTCAGGGGACTTTTGAAGTCCAGCATGAAGGAAAGGCAGTGCAAGAACTCAAAAGCAAGAAACTAGAGGCAGCAACTGAAACAGATACTGTGAGAGACTACTGCTAAGTGGGCATAACCTGGTTGCTAGTTCAACCTATATTTTGTAAATCCCACAAACAACTGCCTGGGTTTGCACCATTATACTTATCTGGACCTTGCTATATTAATTACCATCCTAAATAAATGCCCTGCAGAGTTTTCTATAGGACAAACTTATAAGGCATTTTCCTACTTGAAATTCCCTCCTTACTAGACATGTTTGAATCATTTAGAGAAACAAATGAAATAGCAAAACTTATCCCCTGTCAAAATGAAACACAGATATCTTTTCATAAATCCATGCTTATCCTTTTTTGGACATTCCCACTTCCATATTAGTGTCTTTTATTTTGAAGATTATATATAAGTACACTGTATGTGTCTTCAGACACTCTAGAAGCAGGTGTCAGTTCTCATTATGGATAGTTGTGAGCCACCATGAGGTTGCTGGGATTTGAACTGGGGACCATTGGAGGAGAAGTTGGTGCTCTTAACCACTGAGTCATCTCTCCAGTACTCCATATTAGTAAATATTAGTAAATAAATAAAACTGAGGAAGACATGAATATGCAAATAGATGCATTAAAAGAAATACCAACTGAGGAACTTCTCAAGTTGTAAAGCCTAGGAAAGAGCACAGGAGCTACATATGCAAGCATCACCAACAAATGCAGGAAATGGAATAGAGACTCTGCACCATAGAAGATACAATAGAAGAAACTGATATCACAGTCAAAGACAGGTTAAATCTAAAAGTTCCTCACACAAATCATCCACAAAACTGGGAAACCATAAAAAGACATAAGCTAGGAATAATAAGAATAGAAGAAGGAGAAGAATCTAAGCTCCAAGGGCCAGAAAATACCCTCAACAGAATCATAAATAAAATTCCAAACCTAACCTAAGAAACACCTATAAATATACAAGATACTTACAGAACTCAAATTGTACTGGACAAGAAACAACAATGCCCCCCACCACATAATAATGAATGCAAAAACATCCTCAGGAAAAGAAAGATTAAAAGAAGGAAGGGGAAAAGGGCAGTTAACCTATAAAGGTAGACATATCAGTGTTGTACCAGACTTCTTAACAGAGATTCTAAAAGGTAAAAGGTAAGATATCTTGCAATGTATAAATAAAAAAAAACCCTATTTTCTCACCAAGACTACTACCCCAGACAAAATTCTCAATCAACATACATAAAGAAGAGAAGATATATCTTAATTCAAAGATTATCTATCCACAAATACAGCCCTACAGAAAAATGCTAGAAGGAAATTTCAACTCAAGGATAATAACTATTATCCAAAAATTACAAACCATCAAAAACAAGGAAATCACATAAAACCTCATACCAACACATACCACCACTTCTACACCACCAATATCAAAATAACAGGAAATAACAGTCACTGGTCATTAATATTGCTCAACATCAGTGGACTCAATTCTGCAATGCTCAGCCTGATGCTAACAGAATGGAGGCAAAGGCAGAATCCATCATTCTCCTGCATATAGGAAGCACACCTCAGCAATAGAGATAGACTTCATAGTAAAGGGCTAAAGAAATTTCCAAGCATAGATACAAGAGACAAGCCAGCATAGCCATTCTAAAATCTAATAATATCTATTTTCAGCCAAAATTAATCAAAGGAGAGGGAAGGACACTTTATAATCATAAAAGTAAATTACCAAGTAAATTAATCAAGGTATGTTCACACCTTGATTTTATATGGATTTGAGGATAGATATCAGTAATATAATTTATTCAGTTTGGGGGATAAACTTTCTGGTCATCTGTAAATAATATTTCTGAAGATTCACTCCAAAAATGTGAGAAAACGTCATGTTAGTGAGAATTCTTCAATGTATCATAAATATAACCAATTGGGTAAATTTGGCTTTCAGCCCTGTTCAGTCATTGTAACCTCCCACTTTAGAAAATGGTAGATAGTGTCTGACTGATGAAGGCTCAAAATAAGTGAATGTGCATGCAGTCTATCAATCTGCAATCCTTCTTGTCATTTCTACTCAAGTCACTATCAGCACACAATTGTAAATACTCACATTTTTAAAAAGATAGGAATCAACAGCTATGTTTCTCCAGAGTCTGTATTCCATGTGGGTCGGACACTGGGCCCCTTCTGGAGGTAGGGAAGCAGGGCCGCTCCAGTCTGGTCCATCTGGGGACCTCCTCCATTTTTCCCCTCCCTTCTCAGCCTCTGCCTCTGCCTCAGCCTCCAACTGCCACTGCCTGCCACTGCAGAGGCTCATGGGAATCTGCCACTTTCCTGTCTGACTCCTCTAAGCAATTGACCTATTTGAATTAAAAAATGTATATATACTGATAGTGTGTTTGTAAGTGTTGTTGGTGTAAGTGAAATTCTCTTTGATTTTTGAGAAAAAGGAAACTAAAATGAATATTTTTCTTGAAAGACCATATATTTGTTCTACTTCTGCTGTGTATTGAAACTTAATTAAATCTATTTTGAGATTTACACTCATATTAAGGAAAGAGCATTATTAGTCTTGTAAGAGATGATTGTCATTATTTTCATTTTCAAGGAGTAGTATCTGTTATCAGACATACTGGAATTAGAGGTTTTAGGTTTATGCATTTCTGCTGAATTTTGGTTCATATATATCTGTAAGTATATAGAACAGGGGAACAGGGGGAGAGAAGAAGGCTTTTGGGACTTTAGTGGAGGGGGAATCCAGGAAATGTTAAATCATTTGAAATGTAAATAAAGAATATATCAAATAAAAAAAGAAATAAATATCTTTTCTTCTTGACTTCTTATTGTTTATATTCTAACTTATACATTATTCAAATATTATTTCAAAATATTTCTGTCTAATCAAAAATAATTGTAATTATATTAAATAAATATAAACAAATCTTGAAAAACTATTGAAAAATATTACCAAGATTTAATTTTCTGTCCACACCCACATGTTCTGCACCATTCTATCTCTTTACCTCTGTCCTCTACTCTTTCAACATGACTCTCTGCATCCTCACACCTGCTTTGGAAGGCCAGTTATGTAAACATAGCTCTTTATCCTCATGTTTGTCTGCATGTTCTCTGCATAGATATATCTTTGCATGTACCTTCCTTTTAGAAATCATTTCTATTAACTTATCATGGGTGTGTGTGTGTGTGTGTGTGTGTGTGTGTGTGTGTTTGTGTGTGTGTGTGTGTGTGTTTGTATGTGTGTATGTGTGTATGTGTGGGTGTGTGGTCAAACTTTTTTTACAGTGCTTAGGACAAAACTCATAACCTCACACCTAATACATAGTCATTAACACTGAGTAACACACATCAATATTAAATCATTACTGAACAATTATTTGAGTGTAATACGTTATGTCCAATGTTTCAAAGATAATACATAAAAGCTCTGGGAAAGAGATGGCTTGTGAAGTGGTTTTATTTGGTCTTGGTTCAAGGATTTTTCTGGATAGTGAAGGGTACTTATGCTATATTTCTTATTTAAGGGATTGTATCCTAGACACTTACAATGCTTATATCATATGGAATAATATATGAATAGAGTACTCACTCATCTTTTGTTTTGTTTATTAATTTTCTTTAGTTTTTGCCTTTGTTTTCTTTTTTAATATCAGCTGCTATTAATCCTCATTTACCTAAAACTGGGCACATGGTGTTCTTGAAAGTAAGGTTATAAAATGGTGGAAGTCTGGATGTGGAGGAATCAAGCTGTTGTACTCTATTTCAACCACCCTCCCTGACTGTTGTCTGGCATATTAAAAGAAAACTCTGAATGTTGAGCTCCTGCACTCATGGCTACTAAGTCTTCCTTTATCATAGACAGCTTGTGACGGTTATGTTTGTATATCAAGTACCCACATAGTTAATTTTGTGAAAAATATGGTAGACTGACATCTTCCAGAGTTATCTCAAGGGAACAAAACAGTATGTTTATTCTATATTAGAGTTGCTATTACGGACTATAGATTACAAGTAATAATTATAATGATTTAAACAATAACTAATTTTGTAATCATTAACTTCAACGTTATTTTGTACCATTCTTCTCGTTACTTTTTACAGCCATTATAGGAAACAGCAACAAATATTGATACAGTGAATGATATAATTGAGACGTTACTACCAATGATAATAATGCCTGTATGTTACTTTCAAGTAACTTGAGATTAAAATTGAATTTTGTTTTTAAATCCACATATGTGGAAATGAGTTGCATATAAATGATAAGGATGAAACTTCATCATGATAAATTTACGAATCACATTTTATAATCTATTTGAACTAAAGGCATCTAATATAAAATAATAGTCTTGAGAGGGACTTTTGTTCCTACAGGTTAAGAGAAGTTTAATTAATTATAAAATGGACGGAAGAATGACACCATTCCCTGATATCATTAATTTGCAAATATCAGAGCAACATTGGAGTATATAATGACAGTGTAGTATGGGGAAACTTTTTTAAATAACACTTTAATAAAATTGTATATGATTGCATGTTTATATACATAGGTATACATGCAAACACACATATATACATACATTTAAAAATGTATTATGACAGAGGGACTCCTTATTTAGTCCCTGGAAGAATACTAACTGCAATATTTCCCACCTTTCTTCCCATGGTCATAAGTTATATAGGATATCTTAGATATGAAATTATTTTTTAAAAGTTCACTTAGAAACAATTATTAGATTTAAAAATCCATGCTACAAGATTGTACCATGTGACAACAATTTTTACTATCTGACCACAGAAACAGAAACAGTGTAGCACTGTAGAACAGTGTAGCAACACTTTTTTAAAAAAACTAATTATATTCCTATTGCTGTGAAAAGGTAGTCTTGAAAATTGTTTATATTAGGAAAAATAGCTAATGTTTTAAGGGCTCAGGATATCATCATACAGCAGTTCTGATGTCAGGAGTTTGTGGCTAGTGAAGTCATTCACATAATTCAAAAGTAGAGGGTGATAAATGTTCATATTCAGGAAGCTTTTTCTTTTCTACATCCCAGGAACCTGGAAAGGAATAGAGGAGCCAAATTATATTGTTAGTTTGCCCACATCAGTTACTTAAGCAGAGAGAGAAACTAAGGACTATGAATACACCCTCAGTGCCATGTCCAGAATCCTTCTTCAGAGAGAGTTCTAAATAGAATTCCATTAATGATCAAGATTAATGGATTCCATTAATCATTTAGCATCACACATGTTAAAATTAAAGGTGAATCATTGTTTTAAAAATATAGGAATGATCAAGTCCTTAGTGATCAGGGACATGCAAATCAAAACGCCCAAAGATTCCACCTTACACCAATCAGAATGGTTAAGTTCAAAACCTCAGGTGACAACAAATGTTGTTGAGGATGTGGAGAAAGAGGAACATTCCACCATTGCTGGTGGGACTGCAAACTATTACAACAATCTTGGCAATCATTCTGGAGGTTCCTCTGAAAAATGGAAATAGATCTACCTGAAGAACCAGTAAGACTATGCTGGGAAATGTACCCAAAAGAAGCCCAGCATGCCACATAGGCATGTGTTCTACTATGTTCATAACAGCCTTGTTTGTGATGCTTAGAAGCTGGAAATAACCCAGACATCCCACAACAAATGGATTCAGAAAATGTGATTCATTTACCCAATGGAATACTACTCAGCTATTAAGTGTGAGGACATACTGAGTTTTGCAGGCAAATTGATGGAATTAGAAAATATCCTAAGTGAGGTAATTCAGACACAAAAGGGCATACATGAAATGTACTCACTAATAAGTGGATATTGCCCCCCAAAATTCATAATACCCAAGATAGAGTACACAGAACTCAAAAAGGTCAACAAGCTAAAGTGCAGAAGTAAAGATAACTCAGTGCAACTTGAGAGGGAGAAGAAGCAATCACAAGTGGGGAGGAAGGGTGGGACCTGGAAGGGAAAGTGGACAAGGGTGGGGTAAGTCAGGGGATGGGGGACCATGATCTGGTATGGGGAGAAGGAAAAGGTCTGAACCCTTGAGGGCCAGCAGAAAGAATATAAACAGGCAACTTTGGACTATAGGAGGTTGGGGGACCCTCCAGAATGTACCAGAGACCTGGGTGTTAAGAGATCCTCAGGACTCAGCCACCTTAGAGGAAAGCCTGACAGTAGGGAGAGGGAACTTATGAAGCCCACCTTCAGCAGGAAGAAAGATAGGGCATCAAATGAGAGGGGCCATCCCACAGTCACAACTCTGAACAGTAACTGTTCCTGTCTGAAAGAACTGCAGAGATGGAAATGGAGAGGAGCCTGAGGAAAAGAAGGTCCAGGGATAGGTCGAAAGTGGGACCAGGGCCCTTTCCTCCCTTCTTGGAAATCATATGATTAGTTAATTGTGTCTTCAGTATTCAGAACTTCTGGGATAATTAATATCCACTTATCAGTGATTGCATTTCATGTGTATTCTTTTGTGATTGGGATAGCTCACTTAGAATGATATTTTCCAGTTCCAACCATTTGCCTACAAAAAATTCATTGTTTTTAATTGCTGAGTAGTATTCCATTGTATAAACGTACCACACTTTCTTTATCCATTCCTCCATTGTGGGGCATCTGGGTTATTTCCACCTTCTGGCTATTATAAACAAGGCTTCTATGAACATAGTGGAGCATGTGTCCAAGTTGCCTGCAAGAGAATCCTCTGGGTATATCCCCAGGAGTGGTACAGCAGGGTCCTCTGGAAGTGTCATGCCCAGTTTTCTGAGGAACTGCCAAACTGCTTTCCATAGTGGTTGTACCATCGTGAAATCCCACCAGCAGTGGAGGACTGTTCCTCTTTCTCCACATCCTTGCCATCACCTGCTGTCTCCTGAGTCATCTTAGGAGAATCTTGGCCATTCTGACTGGTTTGAGGTGAAATCTCAGGGTTGTTTTGATTTGCATTTCCCTAATGACTAATGATGACCATTTCTTCAGGTGCTTCTCAGACATCCAAATTGCCTCAGGTAAAAATTCTTTGTTTATCTCTGTACCCCATTTTTAATAGAGTTATTTGTTTCTCTGGGGTCTAACTTCTTGAGTTCTTTGTATATATTGGATATTGGCCCTATGTCGGATGTGGGGTTGGTGAAGATCTTTTCCCAATATCATACAGGAGTACCAGAACAGAGAAATGGGAGTGGGGTGATTGGGGAATGGGTGGAGGGAAAAGGACTTATGGAACATATGGTGAGTAGGATTTAGCTCAAGGCAAGGTCCTAAGGTCTGACACTATTACTGAGGCTATGGAGAATTCACTATAAGGGACCTATCCGGACTGTGTTCTGAACAATCTAAAAAGCAGCTGAAAGAGTCAGATACAGATATTTGCATTCAACTAATGGACAGAAGTAGCTGACTACTGTTGTTGAATTAGGGAAGGCTGAAAGCAGCTAAGTGGGGAGACCAGCATTCTCAATCTGGACCTCTGAGACCTCTCAAACACTGAACCACCAAACAGGCAGTATACACCAGCTGATATGATGCCCTCAACACATATACAATAGAGGACTTCTGGGTCTGTGTTCTTTTAGAGATGATGCACTTAACCCTCAAGAAATAGAAATCTTCAGGGAGTTGAGGGTTCTGGTGGGGTGGAGAATGAGAATATCTCCATGGAGACAGCAGCCTAACTCTAATCAAGAAGTGAAAGACCTGAATGATTAAAAATTATCTAAATGAAATTGATATAGATATTAGATAGTGAAAAAATACTCACATGCCCATTAATAAGCAAGAACAATATAGGAAAAAAGATTGTCATAAAATATTATTTTGATTTTACCATTTTTCCACCTGATTAAATTTAAAAAAAACACTTTGATGTTACTAGCACAAACAATATTACAGAAGTGACTTTTTAGCTCTCATTCCTCCCTGTCTTCTGCCATGTTTCCTTAGCCTCTCCCATAAAGCCTCAACTATCTGAAAACAACACCATGTACAGGAAAAAACAAATTGTGCCTGAACCCCACACAAAAAATATAGGTAACTGAATCCTAAAACATTGTATTCAAGTGTGTCTAAAACAAGCGTTTCTTAGATGCAGGAGAATGATGGGGTCCATTTTGTTATAAACTGTTACTCTGTGTATTTTTATTTGTGTGAGACAGTTAATGTATAGCATTATAAACTGTAGTATGTAGGGGTCTCTGTTATTTTGTTGTTGCCATATACATGTCCCACTCCTATAATGAATGGGTACAGTATTATTTATCATTTCTATCTTCTTGAAGATATACCCCATCTTCACACTGATGTTTCCCTTGTGTAGAACTAGATTGCTGAAGAAAAATGGCTTAATGGGTGATTATACCGTGTAAAGATTCTCCTCTTTGGTTGATATGGATGATACATTTTTTGGTATTGTAGTCTACTCTGGTATCTGTTTTCTTTGCCAACATAGTCATAGAATTATTCATTTAAAAGTCAGGCTTTTCTAAATGTTTTCAGGACAAAAATATAAGAAGGTCTCAAAAGACCTGTGGAGAAAACTGAATGAAAAATTACTAGAACTTAAAATTTAAGTATGCAAGACTTGTCCTGAAATCATTTAGAAAAGTTTACCTGCTGTCATTTAGGTTTCTTGTCTGAATTCCTCAGACAAAATCTTAAATCCAAGGATTAAATCATTCACGACTTCACTCATTCACCAAGAAAACCCTTGACAGTTGGGTCTGCATGGAGTGGTTATATTTCAAGGTTGTTCACAGGGGTTAAAATATGACTGGCCCCACACCTACCAGGCACTCACATATCAGCTGGGACATTAAAAGAACCCCAGTTCTTCAGCCTGAGTCATCCCATGCTAATTAGTCTTCTAACTTGCCTCTGGGCCCAAAGCCAGGCCTTGGACAGGGAAACAGGAACAAAGAAATGCATTCCATTGCCACCTGTGAAAACTCAGAGGGAGGACCCAGCTGTAGTTTTCCTCCTCCCAAGTGCAAAATGTGTAAACAGTAAACAGAAAATAAAAGTGCAGTTTTAATTGAATCATCTTCCTGTCCCCCAGTGTCCAGGGATAGACAGTGTAAAGACAAGCCTGGCTTTTCTATTGCCTTCCTGCTTGTTCAACATAAGGAATGGGGTGAAGCAAGAAGGGACCAGCTTCCTTTCCTCATAGCTCTAGGGTAGTCCTTGGAGTCATTCATTCCCACAGCTGCCAGTGTCCCCAGAATGTATTCAGTAATTGGTCAGGGGCGTGGTTCACTCTTAAGCCTGACTTAAGGCTTAGAAACCCCATCTATCTGTTGATTATGTCATGAAAATGTATTATTTATATAAATATTTCTCTATGTTAAGATAAAGGCCAGGCATTGTTCTAACCTGTCAGCGTTTATATGTAACATTGTCATTTTTTTCATAGCTTTTAGTACTTTGATTTCACTGCACATGAAATATTTGTATATTATGTGTCTACTTGATTTTCTGTGTGCTTTTAGTACTTTCACAGCTATCAATTATTTTGGGGAATCTGTTTCACACAATTCATATACAAACAGTTAATTCATTGTGTTCAATAGAGTCAGTAAACACTAAGACTAATCTTAGGTCCCTCCCTGTTAGTCCTGAGAGTCTCTCCTCTCAGGTCTCTGATAGATTCTAAAGGTTCCCTTCAACTTCCAACCTCACAATTTTGCTTGTTTCCATTCATTTCGCTGGAACTAAACATCTCATTTCCTCTTGCCTGGCTCCCCCATCCCTGAAAGTCACATAAGCCCTCTTCCCTGCTGCTCTTCCCAACCAAACCCCTCCTGCTTCCCTGTCCTGGTATTCCCCTACACTGCTGCAACAAGCATTTCCAGGAACAGGTGTCTCTCCTTCCTTCTTCTTGGACATCATTTGATATGTGAATTGTGTCTTGGGTTTTCCAAGTTTCTGGGCTATATCCACTTATCAGTGAGTGCATACCATGTGTGTCCTTTTGTGACTGTGTTACTTCACTGAGGATGATGTTTTCCAGTTCCACCCATTTACCTAAGGATTTCATGAATTCATTGTTTTTAAGAGCTAAGTAGTATTCCATAGTGTAACTATACCACATTTTCTGTATCTATTCTTCTGTTGAGAGACATCTGGGTTCTTTCCAGCTTCTGGCTATTATAAATAAGGCTGCCATGAACATAGTGGAACATGTGTCCTTATTACATGCTGGGAATCCTCAGGGTATACGCCAAGTGGGGGTAGCCTTTTCAAGAAATGGTGCTGGTTCAACTGGAACTCAGCAGGCAGAAGAATTCAAATCAATCAATTCTTATCACCTTTTACTAAGCTCAAGTCCAAGTGGATCTAGAACATCCACATAAACCAGACACACTGAAACTAATGGAAAAGAAACTGGTGCAGAACCTTGAGTGCATGGGCACAGGGGAAAATTTCCTGAACAGAACACCAATAGCTAATACTGTAAGATGAAGAATTTTCAAATGGTACCTCATAAAATTACAAAGTTTTTGTAAGACAAAGGACACTGTCAATAGGACAAAACGGCAACCAACAAATTGGGAAAAGATCTTTACCAACCATACATCCGACAGAGGACAAATATCTAATATATACAAAGAACTCAAGAAGTTAGACACCAGAGAGCCAAATAACACTATTAAAAAGTGGGGTACAGAGTTAAACAAAGAATTCTTACATGAGGAATATCCAAAGGCTGAGAAGCACCTAAAGAAATGTTCAACATGCTTAGGCATCAGGGAAATTCAAATCAGAACAACCTTGAGATTTCATCTCACCCAGTCAGAAAGGCTAAGATCAAATCTCAGGAGAGAGCAGGTGCTGGTGAGGATGTGGAGAAAGAGGAACACTCCTCCACTGCTGGTTTGATTGCATGCTGGTACAACCACTCTGGAAATCAATCTGGTTGTTCCTCAGAAAACAGGGCATAACTCCTCTTTTTCTTGAACAGGTATTGATACTGATATCTATCTGTCTATCTATATCTATATATCTATTTACATATATGTATACATATAATCTATCATGTCACACATATTTTTATGAAAATATGTTATTTAATAAAAATTCCTATGGTTCCACAATTGTTAAAAGAATTCAATTTTAAAGCTAAAAGACTGAAGGGCATGAAATGCACTTGTCACTTTGTTAGAGCATGAGCCTTTGAATCTTGACATCACAATGGCCTGTCACCCTGACTACTAAAGAATCCTCAGACTTCAGTGGTTGGCTTGCCAACTGCAGGCTTCAGTTTGGTATTTACTGCCAAGAAGTAAAGTGATCATTTCACATCCATTGATTGGTTCTGGATTCCAGGCTCCACTGTAAAGGTAGGTATATAATAACTAATTTGATTCTATGATAGTGTAATAGAATCAGGAAGTGCTCTTTCTTGATTCTACAGATCTAGGAAACTAGCTTTTAACTTGGCAGCGTCTTCATGGAAAGTTATACAGTAGCAATATTCAGTACCAATTCCCTAAAGAAACAAAGTTATCAAGTAAGGAGATCTATACTTTGTGCTTCCAGGAACATGATTTCTATAATTCTTCAAAAAAATATCTATTCTGAACATGAGAGAGGAATATTTTCTAGACTATCTAATTTTTTTGCCCAGTATGAAAACAAACTTTTCTTTTATACTGGTCAAACTTCAACCTAAAACTTATGAATGCTTCAGTTTTCAGCAAATTGTTATTTTTTCCAAGATATGTTGTAATTTTTAAATAGTTTTCAAATTTTTAATGTTCATTCAAATAGAAACAAATCATTATCCACATATGTTCATTTACTTATAATATTTAATATCGTGAATGTGAATTGATATTATTTTTAAAATTTTCTTTACATTATTTTTTGATGTGTGTGATGATAACCATTGAATGCTGTTCCTCCTGACTCCTCTAATACCATGGCTGTTAAATACTTTCTATATAAAAGCTTGTGTCTATCTACATATTCTTTGAAAGATATATCATATGTTTTGAATAGCTTGACATTCACTTAATATATGTTTTAATATTCAAATTGTATGAGCATGATAGAGTAAAGAACCACCAAAAGAGTAGCTATCAATCTGTCTACTGATCTATGATCCATCTATCTCTATATTCTCTCTCACCTATATAACTTTCATATATATATATATATATATATATATATATATATATATAGAGAGAGAGAGAGAGAGAGAGAGAGATACATATTTGTGAAAATATGTGATTCATTACAAAGATGTATGGTTCAACAATTGTTAAAAAAAGATTTAAAGCCACTAAGTAACTGTTCCTGTCTCAAAGAACTGCAGAGATGGAAATGGAGAGGAGTCTGAGGAAAAGAAGTTCCAGGGATAGGTCGAAAGTGGGACCAGGTCCCTTTCCTCCCTTCTTGGGAATCATATGATTAGCTAATTCTGTCTTGAATATTCAGAGCTTCTTGGATAATTAATATCCACTTATCAGTGATTGCATTTCATGTGTATTCTTCTGTGATTGGGATAGCTCACTTAGGATGATATTTTGCAGTTCCATCCATTTCCCTACAAATTTCATGAATTCATTGTTTTTAATTGCTGAGTAGTATTCCATTGTATAAATAAATATACCACATTTTCTTTTTTTTGTTTTTTTTATTGGATATATTCTATATTTACAATTCATTACCCTTTTTCTGGTTCCCCACCGTCAAGGGTCCCATATGCCCTTTTCCCTCCCCCTGCTCCCTCAGCCACCCCCTCCCACCTCACTGTTCTTGTACTCCCCCACAATGATGCTTTGGTCCATTCTAGCTCCAGTGTCCACTCTTTTCTTCTTGTCAGACCTCAATTGGTATGTGATTTATGTCTTTGGTGTTCCAAGATTCTAGGCTAATATCCACTTATCAGTGACTGCAAACCATGGGTATTCTTTTGAGAGTGGGTATGACGTTCTCCAGCTCCATCCATTTCTCTAAGAATTTCATGAATTCATTGTTTCTAATGGCTGAATAGTACTCCATTGTGTACATATACCACATTTTTTGTATCCATTCCTCTGTTGAGAGACATCTGGGTTCTTTCCAGCTTCTGGCTATTATATATAAGGTTGCTATGAACATAGTGGAACATGTATCCCTATTGCATGCTGGGGAATCTTCTGGGTATATTCTCAGGAGTGGTATGGCTGGGTCCTCTGGAAGTATCATGTCCAGTTTTCTGAGGAACCGCCATACTGATTTCCAGAGTGGTTGTACCAGCTTGCATTCCAACCAGCAGTGGAGGAGTGTTCCTTTTTCTCCACATCCTCGCCAACACCTGATGTCTTCTGAGTTTTTAATCTTAGCCATTCTGACTGGTGTGAGGTGAAATCTCAGGGTTGTTTTGATTTGCATTTCCGTAATGACTAATGATGTTGAACATTTTTTAAGGTGTTTCTCAGCCATCCGAATTTCTTCAGGTGAAAAGTCTCTGTTTAGCTCTGTACCCCATTTTTGGATAGGGTAATTTGGTTTTCTGGGGTCTAACCTCTTGAGTTCTTTGTATACGTTGGATATTAGCCCTCTGTCAGATGTGGGGTTGGTGAAGATCCTTTCTTAATTTGTTGGTTGCCGATTTATCCTTTTGACAGTGTCTTTTGCCTTACAGAAACTTTGTAATTTTATGAGGTCCCATTTGTCTATTCTTGCTCTTAGAGCATAAGCAATTGGTGTTCTGTTCAGGAATTTTTCCCCTGAGCCAATGTCCTCAAGGGTCTTCCCCAGTTTCTTTTCTATTAGTTTTAGTGTGTCTGGTTTTATGTGGAGGTCCTTGATCCACTTGGAGTTGAGCTTAGTGCAAGGAGATAAGAGTGGATCAATTCTCATTCTTCTGCCTGTTGACCTCCAGTTGAGCCAGCATCATCTGTTGAAAAGGCTATCTTTTTTCCACTGGATGTTTTCAGCTCCTTTGTCGAAGATCAATTGGCCATAGATGTGCGGGTTCAATTCTGGGTCTTCGATGCTATTCCATTGATCCGCCTCCCGGTCACTGAACCAATACCATACAGTTTTTTTATTTAATTTTTATTTTCTATATTTTTTTATTTTTATTTTCTATATTCTATGTTTACATTCCAAAGGCTTTCCCCTTTCCCAGTCCCCCCCCACCATATGTCCCATAATTCCTCTCCCCCCAGCTATTCCCCAATCATTCCCCCTCCCCCCTCGGTTTCTTTACTAAACTGGATGCAATCTTTACATGCCCAGGGTCCTCTCCTTTCTTCTTCTTGGGAATCATTTGACTTGCTATTTGTGTCTTGAGTATTTAGGGCTTCTGTGCTCATTAATATCCACTTATCAGTGATTGCATTTCATGTGTATTCTTTTGTGATTGGGTTAGCTCACTTAGGATGATATTTTCCAGATCTAACCATTTACCTGCAAATTGCATGAGTTCATTATTTTTAATTGCTGAGTAGTACTCCATTGTATAAATATACCACATTTTCTGTATCCATTCCTCTTTTGAGGGATATCTGGGCTCCTTCCAATTCAGGCTATTATAAACAAGGCTGCTATAAACATAGTGGAGCATGTGTCTTTATTGTATGCAGGGGAATCCTCTGGGTATAGCCCAAGAGTGGTATGCCAGGGTCCTCTGGAAGTGACATGCCCAATTTTCTGAGGAACCGCCCCACTGATTTCCAGAGTGATTTTACCATTTTGCAATCCCACCAACAGTGGAGGAGTGTTCCTCTTTCTCTACGTCCTCGCCAGCACTTGTTGTCTCTTGAGTTTTTAATCTTAGCCATTCTGACTGGTGTGAGGTGGAATCTCAGGGTTGTTTTGATTTACATTTCCCTGATGACTAATGATGTTGAACATCTCTTAAGGTGTTTATTGGCCATCCGCATTTCTTCTGGTGAAAATTCTGTTTTTAGCTCTGTACCCCATTTTTTGATAGGGTTATTTGGTTCTTTGGGGTCTAACTTTTTGAGTTCTTTGTATATATTGGATATTAGCCCCCTGTTGGATGTAGGGTTGGTGAAGATCTTTTCCCAATTTGTTGATGGCTGTTTTGTCCTTCTGACAGTGTCCTTTGCCTTACAGAAACTTTGTAATTTTTTTTTTGTTTTTGGTTTTTTTTTTTTTTTTCGAGACAGGGTTTTTCTGTGCAGTCCTGGCTGTCCTGGAACTCACGCTGTAGACCAGGCTGGCCTTGAACTCGGAAATCTGCCTGCCTCTGCCTCCCAAGTGCTGGGATTACAGGCATGCGCCACCACGCCCGGCGAAACTTTGTAATTTTATGAGGTCCCATTTGTCAATTATTGATCTTAGAGCATAAGCTATTGGTGTTCTGTTCAGGAACTTTCCCCCTGTGCCCATGTCCTCCAGGGTCTTCCCAAGTTTCTTTTCTAATAGTTTCAGTGTGTCTGGTTTTATGTAGAGGTACTTGATCTACTTGGAGTTGATCGTAGTACAAGGAGATAAGAGTGGGTCAATTCGCATTCTTCTGCATGTTGACCTCCAGTTGAACCAGCACCATTTGTTGAAAAGGCTATCTTTTTTCCACTGGATGGTTGTGGCTCCTTTATCAAAGATCAAGTGACCATAAGTCTGTGGGGTTCATTTCTGGGACTTCAATCCTATTCCATTAATCTACCTGCCTGTTGCTGTACCAATACCATGCAGTTTTTTACACAATTGCTCTGTAGTACTGCTTGAGGTCAGGGATATTGATTCCCCCAGAAGTCCTTTTATTGTTGAGAATAGTTTTAGCTATCCTGGGTTTTTTTGTTGCTCCAGATGAATTTGAGAATTGCTCTTTCTAGATCTATGAAGAATTGATTTGGGATTTTGATGGGGATTGCATTGAATCTGTATATTGCTTTTGGCAAGATGGCCATTTTTACTATATTGATCCTGCCAATCCAGGAGCAAGAAATATTTTTCCATCTTCTGAGGTCTTCTTCGATTTCTTTCTTCAAGGACTTGAAGTTCCTGTCATACAGATCTTTCGCTTGTTTGATTAGAGTTACGCCAAGGTACTTTATGTTGTTTGTGGCTATTGTGAAGGGTGTTATTTCCCTAACTTCTTTCTCAGCCTGCTTGTCCTTTGAGTACAAGAAGGCTACTGATTTGCTTGAGTTAATTTTATAACCAGCCACTTTGCTGAAGTTGTTTATCAGCTATAGAAGTTCTCTGGTGGAGTTTTTTGGGTCGCTTAAGTAGACTATCATATCGTCTGCAAATAATGATACTTTGACTTCTTCCTTCCAATTTGTATCCCTGTGACTTCCTTATGTTGTCTAATTGCTCTCACTAGAACTTCAAGTACTATATTGAAAAGATATGGAGAGAGAGAGCAGCCTTGTCTAGTCCCTGAATTTAGTGGGATTGCTTCAAGTTTCTCTCCATTTATTTTGATGTTGGCTACTGGTTTGCTGTAGATTGCTTTTACTATGTTTAGGTATGGGCCTTGAATTCCTGCTCTTTCCAAGACTTTTAGCATGAAAGGATGCTGAATTTTGTCGAATGCTTTTTTCAGCATCTAATGAGATGGCCATGTGGTTTTTTTCTTTTAGTTTGTTTATGTAGTGGATTACATTGATGGATTTCCATATATTGAACCATCCCTGCATCCCTGGAATGAAGCCTACTTGATCATGGTGAATGATCGTTTTGATATGCTCTTGGATTTGGTTGGCAAGAATTTTATTTAGTACTTTTACATCAATATTCATAAGAGAAATTAGCCTGTAGTTCTCTTTCTTTGTTGGATCTTTTTGTGGTTTAGGTATCAGCATAATTGTAGTTTCCCCCCTTGTGTTGGTATTTTTCCCCTATTATCTTTGGAGGTCTGGGTTTGTAGATAAGTATCGTGCAAATTTAGTTTTGTCTTGGAATACCTTGGTTTCCCCATCTATGGCAATTGAGAGTTTTGCTGGGTATGGTAGTTTTGGATGAAGTTTGTGTTCTCTTAGGGTCTGCATGAGGTCTGCCCAGGATCTTCTAGCTTTCATGGTCTCAGGTGAGAAGTCTGATGTAATTCTGATAGGTCTTCCTTTATACGTTACTTGTCCTTTTTCTCTTACTGCCTTTAATATTCTTTCTTTGTTTAGTGCATTTGGGGTTTTGATTATTATGTGACGGGAAGTATTTCTGTTCTGGTCCAGTCTATTTGGGGTTCTATATGCTTCTTGTATATTCATTGGCATCTCTCTCTTTAGGTTGGGGAAGTTTTCTTCCATAATTTTGTAGAAGATATTTGCTGGCCCTTTAAGTTGTAGATCTTCATTCTCATCTATCCATATAATCCTTAGGTTTGGTCTTCTCATTATGTCCTGGATTTCCTGTATGTTTTGGGTTACCAGCTCTTTGCATTTTGCATTTTCTTTAATTGTTGAATCCATGGTTCCTATGGTATCTTCAGCATCTGAGATTCTGTCTTCTATCTCTTCTATTCTATTGTTGATATTTGCATCTATGACTCCTGATTTCTTCCCAAGGTTTTCTATCTCCAACGTTGTCTCCCTTTGCGATTGCTTAGTTGTTTCTACTTCTGTTTTTAGATTCTGTATGGTTTTGCTCAGATTTTTCAATTGCTTGTTTGTGTTTTCCTGTAATTCTTTAAGGGGTTTTTGTGTTTCCTCTTTTATGACTTCTACTTGTTGACCCATGTTCTCTTGTATTTCTTTAAGTGATTTTTGTTTCTCCCCCTTATTGGGATTCATTATTTTCTCTATATTCTCCTGGATTTCTTTAAGTGATTTTTGTGTTTGCCTTGTATGGGCTTCTAGCTTTTGATCTATTTTCTCCTCTATTACTTTAAGAAATTTATCTAAGTGATCCTCTATCAGCATCTTTACCAGTGATTTTAGATCTGAGTCTTGTTTTTCTGGTGTGTGGAGATATCCGAGATTTAATTGTGTTTGCCTTGTAAGGGGTTCTAGCTTTTGATCTATTTTCTCATGTATTACTTTAAGAGATTTATCTACGTGTTCCTCTATCAGCATCCTGACCAGTGATTTTAGATCTGAGTCTTGTTTTTCTGGTGTTTCAGGGTATCCAAGATTTATTGCTGTCGGGGAACTGGGTTCAGATGCTGCCATACTGCCTTGATTAGTAACGATCTTACATTTGCCTTTTGCCATCTGGTTAACTCTGGTGTTAGTTGGTCCTGTAGTTACTAGCTGGTGCTTGACCCTCCTGTGGGCTCGTAAAGCTATTTCCCCGTGACTGGGACACCTGAACCACTGCCCTGCAGGGCTCCTGCTCACAAATTGCTGACAGGTGGCCTGAGTCCCCTGAGGTCTTAAACTCAGGATATCCCAGGTACTTGGTTCCACCTGTTGGGCAGCTGCTCTGCACTGCTCCTGCTCAGGGTTTGCTGTCTGGTGTCCTGATTCCGCAGAGGTCTTAAAGTCAGGATATCTCAGTTATCTGGTTCCGCCTGCTGGTCCAAAGCTGCTGGGAAGCTGGCTGAGGCTGGCTCCCCCACCGCCGGCTGGATGGGAAGCAGCTGGCAAGATGGTGCTGTCTGCAGGGAGTTCGGGGTCCGCCCTGCTACTGCAGAGCACAGACTCGGCTGGTGTCCCCCAAACCGCTATTCTGTGCACAGCTCCCACTCCAGGTCTGAGTCCCCGAAGGTCTTAAACTCGGGATATCCTGGGTACCTGGTTCTGCAGGCTGGGGCTGAGCACCTGGGAAGCTGGCTGAGGCTGGCTCCCCAGCCGCTGGCTGGATCTACCATGCAGTTTTTAATACTACTGCTCTGTAATATTGCTTGAGGTCCGGGATATTGATTCCCCCAGAAGCTCTTTTGCTGTTGATGATAGTTTTAGCTATCCTGGGTTTTTTTGTTATTCCAGATGAATTTGAGAATTGCTCTTTCTAACTCTATGAAGGACTGAGTTGGGATTTTGATGGGGATTGAGTTGAATCTGTATATTGCTTTGGGCAAGATTACCATTTTGACTATATTAGTCCTGCCAAACCATGAGCATGGAAGATTTTCCCATTTTCTGATGTCTTCTTCAAATTCCCTCTTCAGAGACCTGAAGTTTTTGTCATATAAATCTTTCATATGTTTGGTTAGCGTCACTCCAAGATACTTTATATCATTTGTGGCTATTGTGAAGGGTGTCATTTCCCTAATTTCTTTCTCAGCCTGCTTATCCTTCGCGTATAGGAAGGCTACTGATTTGCTTGAGTTGATTCTATAGCCAGCCACTTTGCTGAAGTTGTTTATCAGTTGCAGGAGTTCTCTGGTGGAGTTTTTTGGGTCACTTAAGTATACTATCATATCATCTGCAAATAGTGATAGTTTGACTTCTTCCTTTCGATTTGTATCCCTTTGACTTCCATCTGTTGTGGAATTGCTCTAGCTAGTACCTCAAGTACTATATTGAAGAGATATGGTGAGAGTCTAGTCCCTGATTTTAGTGGGATTGCTTCAAGTTTTTCTCCGTTTACCTTGATGTTGACTACTGGTCTGCTGTATATTGCTTTTACTATGTTTAGATATGGGCCTTGAATTCCTGCTCTTTCCAAGACCTTTAGCATGAAAGGATGCTGAATTTTGTCAAATGCTTTTTCAGCATCCAATGAGATGACCATGTGGTTTTTTTTCTTTGAGTTTGTTTATGTAGTGGATTACATTGATGGATTTCCGTATATTGAACCACCCCTGCATCCCTGGGATGAACCCAACTTGATCATGGTGAATGATCGTTTTGATGTGTTCTTGGATTCGGTTGGCAAGTATTTTTTTTTAGTATTTTTGCATCGATATTCATAAGAGAAATTGGCCTGTAGTTCTGTTTCTTAGTTGGATCTCTGTGTGGTTTTGGTATCAGGGTAATACCGTTTCTTAAGGTGCTTCTCAGACATCCAAATTGCCTCAGGTGAAAATTCTTTGTTTAGCTGTGTACCCCGTTTTTAATAGGGTTATTTGTTTCTTTGGGGTCTAACTTCTTGATTTCTTTGTATATATTGGATATTGGCCCTATGTCCGAAGTGGGGTTGCTGAAGATATTTTCCCAATATCGTACAGGAGTACCACAACAGAGAAATGGGAGTGGAGTGATTGGGGAATGGGTGGAGGGAAAAGGACTTATGGAACATATGGTGAGGGGGTTACTGGGAAAGGGGAAAGCATTCAGAATGTAAACAAAGAATATAGAAAAAAATCTTAAAAGGTAATAATAAATTTAAAAAAAAAAGGAAAAAAAAGAAAGTAGGATTTAGCTCAAGGCAAGGTCCTAAGGTGTGACACTATTACTGAGGCTATGGAGAATTCACTATAAGGGACCTATCCTATCATGACTGTGTTCTGAACAATCTAAAAAGCAGCTGAAAGAGTCAGATACAGATATTTGCATTCAACTAATGGACAGAAGTAGCTGACTCCTGTTGTTGAATTAGGGAAGGCTGAAAGCAGCTAAGTGGCGAGACCATATTCTCAATCTGGACCTCTGAGACCTCTCAAACACTGAACCACCAAACAGGCAGTATATACCAGCTGATATGATGCCCTCAACACATATACAATAGAGGACTTCTGGGTCTGTGTTCTTTTAGAGATGATGCACTTAACCCTCAAGAAATAGAAATCTTCAGGGAGTTGAGGGTTCTGGTGGGGTGGAGAATGAGAACATCTCCATGGAGACAGCAGCCTAACTCTAATCAAGAAGTGAAAGACCTATATGATTAAAAATTATCTTAACGAAATTGATATAGATATTAGTGAAAAATACTCACATGCCCATTAATAAGCAAGAACAATATAGGAAAAAAGATTGTCATAAAATATTATTTTGATTTTATCATTTTTCCACCTGATTAAATTTAAAAAACACTTTGATGTTACTAGCACAAACAATATTACAGAAGTGACTTTTTAGCTCTCATTCCTCCCTGTATTCTACCATGTTCCTTTAGCCTCTCCCATAAAGCCTCAACTATCTGAAAACAACACCATGTACAGGAAAAACTAATTGTGCCTGAAACCCACACAAAAAATACAGGTAACTGAATCCTAAAGAATTTTATTCAAGTGTGTCTAAAACAAGTGTTTCTTAGATGCAGGAGAATGATGGGGTCCATTTTCTTATAAACTGTTACTCTGTATATTTTTATTTGTGTGAGACAGTTAATGAATAGCATTATAAACTGTAGTATGTATGGGTCTCTGTTATTTTGTTGTTGCCATATACATGTCCCACCCCTATAATGGATTGGTTCAGTCTTATTTGTCATTTCTATCTTCTTGAAGATATACCCCATCTTCACACTGATGTTTCCCTTGTGTAGAACTAGATTGCTGAAGAAAAATGGCTTAATGGGTGATTATACCGTGTAAAGATTCTCCTCTTTTGTTGATATGGATGATACGTTTTTTGGTATTGTAGTCTACTCTGGTGTCTCTTTTCTTTGCCAATATAGACATAGAATTATTCATTTAAAAGTCAGGCTTTTCTAAATGCTTTCAGGACAAAAATATAAGAAGGTCTCAAAACACCTATGGAGAAAACTGATTGAAAAATTACTAGAAATTAAAATTTAAGTATGCAACACTTGTCCTGAAATCATTTAGAAAAGTTTACCTGCTGTCATTTATGTTTCTTGTCTGAATTCCTCAGACAAAATCTTAAATCCAAGGATTAAATCATTCACGACTTCACTCATTCATCAAGAAAACACTTGACAGTTGGGTCTGCATGGAGTGGTTATATTTCAAGGTTGTTCACAGGGGTTAAAATATGACTGGCCCCACACCTACCAGGCACTCACATATCAGCTGGGACATTAAAAGAACCCCAGATCTTCAGCCTGAGTCATCCCATGCTAATTAGTCTTCTAACTTGCCTCTGGGCCCAAAGCCAGGCCTTGGACAGGGAAACAGGAACAAAGAGATGCATTCCATTGCCACCTGTGAAACCTCAGAGGGAGGACCCAGCTGTAGTTTTCCTCCTCCCAAGTGCAAAATGTGTAAACAGTAAACAGAAAATAAAAGTGCAGTTTTAATTGAATCATCTTCCTGTCCCCCAGTGTCCAGGGATAGACAGTGTAAAGACAAGCCTGGCTTTTCTATTGCCTTCCTGCTTGTTCAACATAAGGAATGGGGTGAAGCAAGAAGGGACCAGCTTCCTTTCCTTATAGCTCTAGGGTAGTCCTTGGAGTCATTCATTCCCACAGCTGCCAGTGTCCCCAGAATGTATTCAGTAATAGGGCAGGGGTGTGGTTCACTCTTAAGCCTGACTTAAGGCTTAGAAACCCCATCTATCTGTTGATTATGTCGTGAAAATATATTATTTATATAAATATTTCTCTATGTTAAGATAAAGGCCAGGCATTGTTCTAACCTGTCAGCGTTTATATGTAACATTGTCATTTTTTTCATAGCTTTTAGTACTTTGATTTCACTGCACATGAAATATTTGTATATTATGTGTCTACTTGATTTTCTGTGTGCTTTTAGTAGTTTCAGAACTATCACTTATTTGGGGAATATGTTTCACACAAATCATATACAAACAGTTAATTCATTGTGTTCAATAGAGTCAGTAAACACTAAGACTAATCTTAGGTCCCTCCCTGTTAGTCCTGAGAGTCTCTCCTCTCAGGTCTCTGATAGATTCTAGAGGTTCCCCTCAACTTCCAACCTCACAAGGTTGCCTGTTTCCATTCATTTCACTGGCACTAAACATCTCATTTCCTCTTTCCTGGTTCCCCCATCCCTGAAAGTCACATAAGCCCTCTTCCCTGCTGCTCTTCCCAATCAAACCCCTCCTGCTTCCCTGTCCTGGTATTCTCCTACACTGCTGCATCGAGCATTTCCACGACCAGGTGTCTCTCCTTCCTTCTTCTTGGACATCATTTGATATGTGAATTGTGTCTTGGGTTTTCCAAGTTTCTGGGCTATATCCACTTATCAGTGAGTGCATACCATGTGTGTCCTTTTGTGACTCTGTTACTTCACTGAGGATGATGTTTTCCAGTTCCACCCATTTGCCTAAGAATTTCATGAATTCATTGTTTTTAAGAGCTAAGTAGTATTCCATAGTGTAACTATACCACATTTTCTGTATCTATTCTTCTGTTGAGAGACATCTGGGTTCTTTCCAGCTTCTGGCTATTATAAATAAGGCTGCCATGAACATAGTGGAACATGTGTCCTTATTACATGCTGGGAATCCTCAGGGTATACACCAAGTGGGGGTAGCCTTTTCAAGAAATGGTGCTGGTTCAACTGGAACTCAGCAGGCAGAAGAATTCAAATCAATCAATTCTTATCACCTTTTACTAAGCTCAAGTCCAAGTGGATCTAGAACATCCACATAAACCAGACACACTGAAACTAATGGAAAAGAAACTGGTGCAGAACCTTGAGTGCATGGGCACAGGGGAAAATTTCCTGAACAGAACACCAATAGCTAATACTGTAAGATGAAGAATTTTCAAATGGTACCTCATAAAATTACAAAGTTTTTGTAAGACAAAGGACACTGTCAATAGGACAAAACGGCAACCAACAAATTGGGAAAAGATCTTTACCAACCATACACCCGACAGAGGACAAATATCTAATATATACAAAGAACTCAAGAAGTTAGACACCAGAGAGCCAAATAACACTATTAAAAAGTGGGGTACAGAGTTAAACAAAGAATTCTTACATGAGGAATATCCAAAGGCTGAGAAGCACCTAAAGAAATGTTCAACATGCTTAGGCATCAGGGAAATTCAAATCAGAACAACCTTGAGATTTCATCTCACCCAGTCAGAAAGGCTAAGATCAAATCTCAGGAGAGAGCAGGTGCTGGTGAGGATGTGGAGAAAGAGGAACACTCCTCCACTGCTGGTTTGATTGCATGCTGGTACAACCACTCTGGAAATCAATCTGGTTGTTCCTCAGAAAACAGGGCATAACTCCTCTTTTTCTTGAACAGGTATTGATACTGATATCTATCTGTCTATCTATATCTATATATCTATTTACATATATGTATACATATAATCTATCATGTCACACATATTTTTATGAAAATATGTTATTTAATAAAAATTCCTATGGTTCCACAATTGTTAAAAGAATTCAATTTTAAAGCTAAAAGACTGAAGGGCATGAAATGCACTTGTCACTTTGTTAGAGCATGAGCCTTTGAATCTTGACATCACAATGGCCTGTCACCCTGACTACTAAAGAATCCTCAGACTTCAGTGGTTGGCTTGCCAACTGCAGGCTTCAGTTTGGTATTTACTGCCAAGAAGTAAAGTGATCATTTCACATCCATTGATTGGTTCTGGATTCCAGGCTCCACTGTAAAGGTAGGTATATAATAACTAATTTGATTCTATGATAGTGTAATAGAATCAGGAAGTGCTCTTTCTTGATTCTACAGATCTAGGAAACTAGCTTTTAACTTGGCAGCGTCTTCATGGAAAGTTATACAGTAGCAATATTCAGTACCAATTCCCTAAAGAAACAAAGTTATCAAGTAAGGAGATCTATACTTTGTGCTTCCAGGAACATGATTTCTATAATTCTTCAAAAAAATATCTATTCTGAACATGAGAGAGGAATATTTTCTAGACTATCTAATTTTTTTGCCCAGTATGAAAACAAACTTTTCTTTTATACTGGTCAAACTTCAACCTAAAACTTATGAATGCTTCAGTTTTCAGCAAATTGTTATTTTTTTCCAAGATATGTTGTGATTTTTAAATAGTTTTCAAATTTTTAATGTTCATTCAAATAGAAATGAATCATTATCCACATATGTTTATTTACTTATAATATTTAATATCGTGAATATGAATTGATATTATTTTTAAAAATTTCTTTACATTATTGTTTGTTGTGTGTGATGATAACCATTGAATGCTGTTCCTCCTGGCTCCTCTAATCTCTTGGCTGTTAAATACTTTCTACATAAAAGCTTCTGTCTATCTACATATTCTTTGAAAGATATATCATATGTTTTGAATAGCTTGACATTCACTTAATATATGTCTTAATATTCAAATTGTATGAGCATGATAGAGTAAAGAACCACCAAAAGAGTAGCTATCAATCTGTCTACTGATCTATGATCCATCTATCTCTATATTTTCTCTCACCTATATAACTTTCATATATATATATATATATATATATATACATATATATACATACACACACACACACACACACACACACACACACATATTTGTGAAAATATGTGATTCATTACAAAGATGTATGGTTCAATGACTGTTAAGAAAAGATTTAAAGCCACTAAGGGTAAGGGAGGAAAATGCATGTGCCTTTTTGTCCGTTGTCATGACCCTTAGAATACTGACATCATAATCGTTCTTCATCCTGACTGCTACAGAATGCTCAGACTTCAGTAGGTTGTCTACCAACCTTAGTGACCAGTTTGGTACTCAGGAGTAGAAAGGCAAATTTCAATTATTCAAAGGTCGGCCTTCCAGGCTCCACCAAAAAGGTATTTTTATAAGTAATTTGTTTCTCATGATAGCCTAATCATATCAGGAAGTGTTCTCTCTTCATTCCTCCAGTTCATATGAACTCGCAACTCAGTAGAGGTTTCTTTTTTTCCCCCTTTGAAGAGACTTTTATTGCGTCTTCAAAGTATACAAATTGTGGCTGGAGAAATGGTTCATCATATAAGAGCACTGGCTCTTGCAGAAGACCTATTTGGATCCCAGCATTCACAGGGCAACTTACACTATCCACAACTCCAGTCTGCAGGCATCCAATGCCCTCTTCTGTCCTCTGTGGGCACCAGGAATTCATGTAGTACATTTCCATTGACACATGTCAAACATACATATGAAATGTTTTAAAAAAATCTTTTTTAAAATGACTTTTAATAATCAGAATATGATAGCCACTCATTTTTAATGTCCAAAGATTTACAAACACAGTAAAAGGGCAGACTAAGAAGATATGGATATCCCACTGTGCTACAAGCTACTACAAGATTGCTAATTATTCAACCTTGGTAACTAATGGCATTAAAAGACAATTCTTTGATGGAGGATCCATCTATCCAGTGTAGAGTAGTTGGGTGTGGGGGGACCTCAACCTCTGTCCTGTAGAAGCCAGTAGTTTCACTAAATCAAAATATTAAAACAGTCTCTTCATCTTCCCAAATATTCTGAGAGGCAGAACTAGAAAGTACTAGTTTTAATAAGACTACAAGAAAATAAATACAACTGCCAGCTATGATTCCACTAAAGAGTCAATGGTGATTCAGTAGAGTTGTACCCCAATTTGATTCAAATACACATGTTAGCTAGGACCAGGTCAATGACACTGGTCTGATGATGAACTGCCCAGTACAACTGTCATGTACCACCTGTGGCAAATAAGCACACAAACACAGATCTCCTTAGTAAGGAATGGTGTTAAATGTCAAATGCACTGTATTTTGCAGACTTCACATTAAAAAGTAACTCTCCACAGTTTTGTAGTAATTAAGCTGTCTGGGGTTTACTGAGTGAAGTATATTTTAAGTTAATTTTATCAACTCATTTTATGGTTTTAAGTGTAGCCACTAAGAAATTTACATGTCATGTGTATCACAATTCCATTCAATGGCACTTTTAAATAGGGTTATTTGGTTTTCTGGGGTCTAACTTGCTGAGTTCTTTGTATGTATTGGATATTATCCCTCTGTCAGATGTAGGGTTGATGAAGATTGAAAAGGTAATTTTATATCTAATTTGAATCTCATGGTAGACTAATTGTATCAGAAAGAGTTTTCTTTTGATTCCTCTAGATCATATCAACTAACTCTCAATTCAGCAGTGGTTTCTTGAAAAGGTAGTCATGGAAGGAATATTCAGTACCAGTCATCTGTAGAAAGAGCATTATTAAGTGAGTTTAGGGATTCTTTGAGCTTACAGAATGGTTTCTGTAAATCTTAAGAAAAAATCTGTCCAAGTTATGAGTGAGGGTTATTTTATGTTCATTGCAATTGTTTTAACCACCATGGCTACAAAGATTTTTAAAATGAATTTGTTCTGACTTTGGTAGACCCAGATCTCTGGTTTCCTTCAAATTGTTATAGTTTCCAATACATATTATGTTCATGGAATCTATTTCAGGATATTTGAATGTTAATTCAGATTAGACAGGAATTACTTTCCATACATGTTCATTTACTTTAAATTTGTTTATCATGAAGCTGAGTTGGTACTATCTTTTATCATATCTTTACATTATTGTTTAAGTGTGCAATACACCCATTGGCTGCTGTTTCTCTTTGACACTTGTATTCACAGGGATCCCAAAGGCTTTCTAAGTAAAGAGATCATGCATCTGTACATATTCTTTGAAAGATGTATTATGATTTGGGCAGAATTATATTCCCTTAATGAAAATATATCTCACAAAATAATCCATTTGTATGAGCAGGTCACTGTAAAGAAACCACCAGAAGATTAGCCACTCCAGTATTACAGGAAGAATTTCATTATGGATAAGAGAGGAAACATGGTCATAGTCAGCTGGAAGATTTTGGAGTAGAGAGAAAAGAGAAAGAAATTTGGTATGGCCAAGGCTGGGTAATCAAAAAGGAAGAATATCTGGAGAGAAAAATGGAGATGATTTGAGTAGGAGAACTTTGCATATAACTTTGCAATAAGATGGAGAGGGAGTTCTATATTTAACTCACCACAGGAGAGGTTTTGGAGAGAATCTAGGTGGAGACTTTAAGATGTACAAGAATTTTTGTTTCCCAGAATCAATGTTGATATCTTTACAGGAGACACAGACAAGACACAAGGGAAATGACTCCTTTTTCTAGAATAGATCAACTCACATTTTTTAATGCTGGAGTGTTAGTTAGTTAGCTAGCTGGCTAGCTAGTTAGTTAGTTAGTTAGCTCGTTTGTTTTTCTGATTTGACAGTGATTCAGTTTAACAGTTTGACAGCTCAGCTGAACATCAGAATCACCAAAGCAGAGTTCGTTGACATGTTTCAATTAATAAAATACACCTTCAGAAGATAATATACCCCAGTTGGTCATTTCTAAGTTTTCACTGTTCAAGACAGTTTGAGGAAGGGACAATAACATTAAAAAGACATTTCTGAAGGACACAGACATATAGGCCAATATAGGAAATGCCAGAGTGTACACATGTATAAAAAATTCTAAATTTTTTAACTGTGGTTCATTTTTTTTAAATTTCTTCCTATCTTTCTCATCAGCATATTATTTATGTTAAGTGTTATAATTATCTTTTAACATCACATACTTATTTAATTGTGATTTTCATATATGTATACAATATATTAACTGTTATCATCATAAATGTTGCTATAATATTCCTCAGCTCTTCCCTTTAAACTTTATTTACTGTGTTTTCATATCATGAACCCTTTAAAACTTAGTATGAACATTGATCTTATCCACTGAATACTTGTTCTGTTAGGTGGAGACCTGTACCAGGAGTACCTTATTTTTTCTAAATGGAAACCCTTGTGAAGGAAGACATGGGAGGAATACATCAAACCTTGCTGTGCCAAGGCCCCGTGGAAATCACAAGGGGCACGAAAATGAATAAAAGACATCTATATTTATTTAATGATGTTTTGGTTGTGTCTAATAACCTGTGAGTATGTGGAACATGCATTCCTTATTATTACAGGCTACACTTTAACTAGGCCTTTTTGTACAATATATAAAATGTTCTTGTACTTTTAAAAAAAATATACTTACTTTATTATTTAGTGATTGGAATTTCATTTTACTCTACTGAGGTTGAGGTCTGGCGGACACTCTCCTACACATTTCCCAATTTGTTTTGCCACAAGTTTTAGACACATTTTTAAACGAATTAGTTATTTAAGGTGCTATGCTGCTATTTGAATCTGGAGAAAAAAAATAACAAACTTGAAAAGGAGGCAGATGTGCAAGTGCATGCCAGTAATTCTAGTATTGATAAAGCTGATTTATGAGTATTGAAACTTTGTGGAATATGTGCAGTATACAGTGAGACATGTTCCCAACATTAAATATTTAAAATATGAGTAGCAGCAGGTGTCCTCTTGCTTGTTGTTTCCAGACAGACTGTAGATGAAAGAGGGAGGAATCCCTGATTACTATCCTTGTACACAGTGGCAACCCATGTAAGCCTCTTGACCTCATGGTTTCCAAATTAGTATTAAAAATCAAGATCTAGCTACAATCCCTACCAATAGCAAGTACTAATCAGGGGAAACTTCAGGTATGGAGTACTTCCTAGTTGGTGATTCTGCATATACTAGATAAAAGTGCTGTGATTAAATGAAGCAGTATACAATGTTGCACTCTAACTTATGCCCATGAAGGTGTTTTCTGGGACCACATCACATATACTCTCTACTGCCCATAATCATATTCTTCATATTATTATAGAATGTATGAAGTTGGTATTGACATTATCAAGTTAATATTTCATGGTATGTTCTTATAAGTTCTTAAATGTTTTGAGGACAGAAATCAATAATGTAGTTTATTCAGTTTGGGGGATAAACTTTGTGATCATCCTTAAATAGTATTCCTGAAGATCCACTTCAAAAATTGTGACAAACTGAAATGTTCAGAAGAGAATTCTTCAATACATTGTAGTTACAACCAATTGGGTAAATTTGGCTTTCAACCTAAATCAGTCACTGTAAGCTTGAAGCACAGAAAATATTAGTGTCTGACTGATGGAGGTTCAAAATAAGTGAATGTTCTGGCTGTTTATCCATCCCCTGCCTTGTCATTTCTACTCATCTCACCTTAAGTGCATACATGGGAATACTTACATTTTTTAAAAGATAGTAATAGACTCATTTGAATTAAAAATGTATATATACTGATAGTGTGCCTTTTAATGAAATTGGTGTAAGTGAAATTCACTTTGATTTTTGAGAGTAGCAGAAAGTATAATGAATCTTTTTCTCGAATGACCATATATTTTTTACACTTCTGCTATGTAGTGATAGTAATTAAAACTATTTTGAGATTGTCATTCATAGTATGGAAAGAGCATTAAGTGTCTCATAGGGGGTAATTGTCATTATTTCTATTTTCATAGAGATTATTTCTTATCAGATATTGAAATGAGAGGTTTTGGGTTTATACATTTCTTCTAAAGGTGGAAAGAAGATATAAATACAAATGTTTCATAAGATTTAGACATGTGTTTATATGTTTGTATGTGAGTGTGCATGTGTATCCTTTAGCAAATATTACATTATATGCTTGTATTTTGGCTGTTACATGTTACATTCATGTTTCAAAAAGTCACATGTTTGAAGCTTAGAAAGATTTATATATAGGATTTTCTCCTGAATCTGAGAGAGGAAGTGTCACTATCTTCAGTTTTGGACGAACACATTAGTTTAACAGTGTCCAATGCAGAGTAAAATATCCAAGTTCACATGCACACATGTGTGTGAACACACACACACACACACACGAACACGCACATGCACAAGCACATGCATGGACACAGAGGTAATATTCAGCCTATCATAGAGTAATAGAACAGTCACAAATCTGGGAAGGATTCTGTCAAAAGATATAAGGGAAAGTAGAGAGCAAAAAGAAAAATCTTAAGCAGAACACATTGTATATGTTTGTGAATTTCTCAAAGGACAAGCTCCATAGAAAAGGAATGATAAAAGAAGGAAAGTAATGCTTTAAAGATTACTAATTCTTATAAACACTTTTGATTAGATCAGAATGTTTGAAAAGAAGACATTCCCAATTATTTAAATTATTGGGATAGGTAATCATCTTTTTGGATACTCGTATGTAATGTGCTTTATTTACTGAAGGAGCCATTGAAGTGTGCTGAAGTGACATCCTAGTAAACAAAGAAGGGCAATGGAAAATTAATTTTATCCAGTCAGACAATATTTCTACATTATTTAATTTTGAAAGATTATTAAATGTAATTAAGTAAAACACAAAATTTTAACAAATAGTTTTGGTATGGACAGTCTGGAAATATAGCAATATGGTTACTTATTAACAAAATCATGACGAGAAATCATGAAATACATGGACTTCTAAAAATGCCATATGTATGCTTACATACACACAGACAAACACACATACACACACACACATACACACACACACACACAAACACACACACAAACACACATATTCAAAGTATAATCATTCTAAACATTCTCCAATCAGAAAACAATTAGGCTATGTCTGTGAGCATTGAGAAACTTGTATCCAGTAACTTCTTTCAACACAAGCTTGGTTGAATTCCATCTACCTTGGCTTGAACTGTGCCTGAGTGAAAAAATGGAGGGGTTTTCCTCTGCTCTGGGGCAGGAAGAACTGGGTATTTCTAAAAAGAATTCCCACTACAATGCAAATCAAAGTAGCAGAGATATTTGTTTCTCTTTCTAGGAAAAAGAGAAAGGTTAAGATCAAATATATCATCCCACTCAATTACCTGTGTGCCATGGATGATGTGGATATAGTCAACCTGGTCAGGATAAATGAAATATGTACTTGCAAGACACTTGCCCTGTTTTGGCCCACTGGAAGTTTTTTGGCCACCTTTCGGTAAGACCTACACTTTGGACTTGTATTCACAGGAAGATAGCTACAGAAATTATGGGGCAACTTAATGCTTCCTAATTCACAGGTTAAATAATTAACCAGAATATTTGCATAATAAGAATCCAGTTTAGTCTGATTATATACAGATTGCCAATTCCAATTTTCTCCTTTTATGGTGTCCCTAGTTTGTCTATACCTTTCAAAACATACATTTCACATGAAAATATATTATTTAAGTTTTGAACTGAGATGTTCATTAGGACTCCAGAAGATTCTTGGGGTACAATGTAGGGACATTGTCTTCTGAGCAGGTTGTGGACAAAACAAGGACTTAGCATATCCTCCACATTCTTTTCCCTATAATGTCTGGTATCTAGGTTTTGAAAATACACAAATGGATTCTCCAATAATACTTCATATTTTACTTAAATCTGATGAATACCTCCAATACTGTCCAGTTAATTTCCATAAAAATAGTATTTGATTGAACACATGAAAATAGTTACTCATAGAACGCTCAAGTATTTGAATATCCTGTGTCTAATGGTCAACTGATAAGGATAATGGTCAAGGAGTAAGGGTCCACTGGATCTGCAGATGATAGACACACACATTAGCTTATTTTGATATGCCAGAGCTCAATATCTAGGCTCTTCTAAGCCTTCTTCAGTTATCATACCCTTCTTTTCACTACTAGCTCATCACCTCTGAATCTGCAGTCAAATTTGTTTGTTCAGTCACCTTAGTCCTATCAGCACCCTAAATCTACCATCAGCTAAATTGCATTTCTAATCCTCCTGCCTGCTACCCCAGGCCACTTAGGGAAGCACTCAAAGGCCAAAACACCTTAGAGCTCACATGGCTGGTGACTCTTTCCCCTCTGTAGCAAGGCGAATCTTTTTCTCCTCCCTTGCATCTGATAGCCTTCCTGTTGTAAAACTGGAAGTCCTGCCTATCCCACCCATCTCATTCTCAACTAGCATCCTTATTGACCTATCAAGAACCAATTGGGGAACAGGCCATTCAGTATGCATGTGCAGATTCCTGATCAAAGCATCAGAACCAACCCCTACATATCACCAAATACTTATGAGGTTTCCTACTATGTCACTTTTTATTTTAGTGATATTATATGTGACAGTATGTATTTATACACACACACACACACACACACACACACACACATATATATATATATATATATATGTGTGTGTGTGTGTGTGTGTATAAATACACATAATATGTATATATGTGTGTAAGTATGTATACAGGTATATATGTGTAGGTTGAGTGCCACAGGCATAATCCACCCTTCTGATAAAAATGCTTGTAGGCAGAGAATAGAGTAGGTGAGCAGTTAATGGTAGAAACATGAATGTGCCATATTTAGTCCATAGTTCCACAGGAATACAGCTTGATTTAAGGATGTTAAGGAGAAGAAAATTCTGTGAATAAAAGACCTTTGCAGCGTAGATAATTATTTTCAGAAAGAGGAAACAATGTACCCATTAGCTTACAGATGGAAAACTATACCACACATAAGGTTGTGAGCATGGACAAGAGGAATAGTGCATTGGGTAAGTGGTGCTGTTTGAATCAGAAATACATTGATCAACAAGACAATGTTGATGACTATCAGACACTGAATATGTCAAATATTATTGAGTTATAATTCATTCGACATATGATTACCAGTTATAGAATGTTAGCATTGCAAATTCACCCTTAATCCATCTTGAATTAGAATATTTCATGTTACAGTGGAATAGTGGTGGGCTTATTATTATTTTGTACCAGGAGAGTTGATGTGATGACTCACACAGATGAAGCACTAATTTCTAGGACGTCTTGTCTTGTATGCCAATTCTGTAATTTACACAAGGAAATAAACAATATTTTTTTTCTTAAAAGGTGTTCTCCCTGGGTCAAGTGTATTCTAACAAAAGGTCATATAACTTTCCCATGTTTAGTGCGAATAATACCTTTGTATATGTCCGCACAGTAAGAGGACACTGCCTTAACTATCCTTTTATACATATGAAACTAAAGCTAGGAGTAATTGTTGACCCAGCCATAGTCATACAGCTCTTAGAACACAGTCAAGTCTTGACATTACCAACTAGCTTTCAAACAGTATTCAACTTCCTGTTAAAAGTGTTCCAGTGAAACATGTCATTCAGAAAAGCAGTCATGTGGAAAATACTATCTACAGTTACACCCTCATGAGGACCATTGGCTTATAATAAGTTTTATGAAGAATAATCTTAAAAGTTTCTTCATTGTCAAGACCCTAATCTTGTTTTTCACTTTTAACATTACAGTTCGAAAGAACAGAAAGATCACTGGTACTATTTTCTAAAAAGGTATTTTGTTTGTAATTATACTTTAATTCTGTACTGAAATGGGAATTGCAGTTTATTATTAATTTCTTTCTTAAAAATATATTTCATAGTCTGTCTCCAAATATGTTGCTGATTAGATGGTCACTGGATATTACTTTAGATTCTCCTGTCTATTGTATATTTCATTTAACTTTTAGGAAGTTGTGCATTCATTGTTTCCTCTTTATATTGGAGTAAACAGTACTCTTCAGTATTTCTTTGTGTTGACTCCATAGATGTAACTGTGCCATGTCTATTCAAACACTCTGCTACTTCCTCCTTTGAGGTAAAGCAGATTTTTGCCTTTTCTTTGTGTATTAGTCACAGAACTTTCTCTAGAGCCACAGATTTTATGGATTTTTTCTATATATTAAGGGAACTTACAGCTGTAGTATAACTAACCCAACAATGGGCAGCTGTGAAAAGGAAGTTAAAATATCTAGTAGTTTTTCAGGCTATGAGGCTAATTTGTTTCACCTGGTGTACTGTATATACTAGAATCTTGAAGATATGAACACATGTTCTGACAGTAAGTGCAAGCAAGCAAAGAAGAGTGAGTCTTCTTTTTCTAATGTCCTTATGTAGGCCTCCATCAGAAGGTGTGCTCAGATTAAAGGTGGTGTCCCACATTTGCCTGTATTGAGACCTTGAATTGTACCAGGCTATGTATATTGCTTTTGGTAAGATGTCCATTTTAACTATATTAATCCTGCCAATCCAAGAGCATGGAAGATTTTTCCATTTTCTGAGGTCTCTTTCGATTTCCTTCAGAGACCAGAAGTTCTCGTCATACATATCTTTGATTTGTTTAGTTAGAGTCACACCAAGATACTTTATATTGTTTGTAACTATTGTGAAAGGTGTCATTTCCCTAACTTCTTGCTCAGCCTGCTTATAATTTGAGTATAGGAAGGCTACTGATTTGCTTGAGTTGATTTTATAACCAGCCACTTTGCTGAAGTTGTTTATCAGCTGTAGGAGTTCTCTGGTGGAGTTTTTTTGGGTCAATTAATTATACTATCATATCAACTGCAAATAGTGATAGTTTGACTTCTTCCTTTCCTGTTCCAGGGCTTTCAGTTTCACTTTCAGTGCACCATTAAACTGCTAGTTTATGCTCTCTCCAGTTTCATTTTGGAGGCACTCAGGGCTATGAGTTTTCCTCTTAGCACTGCTTTCATTGTGTCCCATTGATTTGGGTATGTAGTGCCTTCATTTTCATTAAATTCTAAAAAGTCTGATTTCTTTATTTCTTCCTTGACCAAGGTATCATTATGTAGAGTATTGTTCAGTTTCCATGTGTATGTGGGCTTTCTGTTGTTTTGTTGCTATTGAAGACCACTTTTACTCCATTGTGGTCTGATAGGAGGCATGCAATTAGTTTGATTTTCTTATATTTGTTGAGTTTTGTCTTGTGGCCAATTATATGGTCAATTTTGGAGAAGGTACCATGAGGTGCTGAGAAAAAGGTATATTCTTTGCTTTAGGATGAAATATATATATATATATATATATATATATATATATATATATACATATACATATATATGTATATATATATACATATGTATATGTATATATACATATACTTATAATCTGTTAAATCCAATTTGTCCAAAGCTTCAATTAGTTTCACTGTGTCCCTGTTTAGTTTCTGTTTTCCTGATCAGTCCATTGAGGAGAGTGGAGTGTTGAAGTCACCCACAATTATTCTGTTAGGTGCAATGTGTCCTTTGAGTTTTAGTAAAGTATCTTTTATGAATGAGAGTGCCCTTGCATTTGGAACATAGATGTTCAGAAATGAGAGTTCTTCTAGGTGGATTTTTCCTTTGACTAGTGAGAAGTATCCTTCCGTGTCTCTTTTGATGACTTTAGGTTGAAAATCAATTTTATCTGATATTAGAATGGCTACTTCGGCTTGTTTCCTGAGACCATTTGCTTGTAAAATTGTCTTCCAGCCTTTTACTCTAAGGTAGTGTTTGTCTTTGCCACTGAGGTGTGTTTCCTGTCTGCAGCAAAATGTAGGGTCCTGTTTCTGTATCCAGTCAGTAATCTATGTTTTTTTTTTTTTAAATTGGGGAATTGCGTCAATTGATGTTATGAGATATTAAGGAATAGTAATTTTTACTTCCTGATATTTTTGATGATGTTATTTTTAAGTTTGAGTGGTTATCTTCTTTTGGGTTTGATGAAAGAAGGTTACTATCTTGCTTTTTCCAGGGTGTAGTTTCCCTCCTTGTATTGGTGTTTCCCTCTTGTTATCCTCTGTACGGCTGGGTTTGTGGAAAGATATTGTGTAAACTTGGTTTTGTCATGAAATATCTTGGTTTCTCCATCTATGGTAATTGAGAACTTTGCTGGGTATAGTAGGTTTGTCTGGCATTTGTGTTCTCTTAGAGTCTGCATGAGATCTGCCCAGGATCTTCTAGCTTTTATGGTCTCTGGTGAGAATTCTGGTGTAATCCTAATAGGTCTTCCTTTATATGTTACTTGGCCTTTTTCTATTACTGCCTTCAATATTCTTTCTTTCTTTAGTAATTTGGGGTTTTGATTATTATTTGATGGGAGGTATTTCTGTTCTGGTCCAGTCTGTTTGGAGTTCTGTAGGCTTCTTGTATATTCATGGGCATCTCTCTCTTTTGGTTAGGGAAGTTTTCTTCCATAATTTTGTTGAAGATATTTGCTGGCCCTTTATGTTGCAAATCTTCCATCTCATCTCTACCTATAATCTTTAGATTTGGTCTTCTCATTGTGTACTGGATTTCCTTGATGTTTTGGGTTACAAGATTTTTTCATTTTTCATTTTCTTTGACTGTTGAGTCCATAGTTTCTATGGTATCTTCAGCATCTGAGATTCTTTCTTCTATCTCTTGTATATTTGCATCTATGGCTCCTGATTTCTTCCCAAGGTTTTCTATCTCCAGTGTTGTCTCCCTTTGCAATTTCTTTTTTGTTTCTACTTCTGTTTTTAGATCCTGGATGGTTTTGATCAGTTCCTTCATTTTCTTGTTTGTGTTTTCCTGTAATTCTTTAAGAGATTTTTGTGTTTCCTCTTTTATGACTTCTGCCTGTGAACCCAAGTTCTCCTGTATTTCTTTAAGTGATTTTTGCATTTCCTCCTTATTGGCTTCTATCTTTTGATCCATATTCTCCTGAATTTCTTTAAATGATTTTTGTGTTTCACTTGTAAGGGCTTCTAAATTTTGATCCATTTTCTCCTGTATTTCCTTAAGAGATTTCTTTATGTCCTTCTTGTGTTCTTCTAACAGCATCATGACCAGTGATTTTAAATCCAAATCTTGTTTTTCTGGTGTGTTGGGGGTATCCAAGACTTGCTGCTGTTGGATAATTGGGTTCAGATGCTGCCATATTGCCTTGATTTCTGTTAGCATTGTCCCTACATTTGCCTTTTGCCATCTGGTTATCTCTGGCATTAGTTGGTCCTGTTGTCACTGGCTAGTGTGTGAACCTCCTGTGAGCCTTTAAAAGTATTTCTGCACCACAGGATGACTGGGTGTCCCTTGGCACAGATTGCTGATGTGCTGCCCTCCTCCTGAGTGCACTTGGACCCCTGGTGTGTCTTGCCCCAAGCAATGTTATACTTGGGCTGTCTCTGTGAACCTGGTGCTGCCTGTTTGCTCAGTCAGGGAGCGAAGATGGCAGTGGCAAGTCCCTCCAAGTGCCGACCACGCAACAGGGCACAGTACCCAAAGCAGGCTGGCACACAGATGAACTGCCATTCTGCCCAGGGCCTGGGCGCAGGCAGCAGCCTGGTGGTCTGTGTTCCCAGAAATCTTAAACTTGGGATGTCTCAGTACATTGAGCTGCCTGTCCTGTCCGACCTGGGGTGAAGATGGTGGCAGGGATCCTTCTCTGAGGCTCGGATCAGCTCTAGATGCAGGCTGCGCTGGCTGTCTCCTCCTCACTGCCTACTGGGTGGATAGCTGGCTTCCTGCACTGCTTGAAGATGGCATGCTGTGTTTGAGGGTGTTCCTGGTCCAGAGGCAGAAACCATAAGGCTCTTGCCAGAGGCCTCCGGAATGGATCCTCTGCTCTGCAGGACAGGACTCAACCTATGCAGGCTGCCTCTTCCTAGCTGGCTGTTGGGTATATAGCTGGCTTCCTGCACTACTTGGAGATGGCGAACTGTGGCTAAGGGTGTTCCCAATCCAGAGGTGGAGACTGGAAGGCTCTTGCCAGAGATCTCCAGACTGGAACCTCCCCTCTTCAGGGCGAGACTCACCTGTGCAGGCTGCCTCTTCCTAGCTGGCTGCTGGGTGTATAGCTGGCTTCCTGCACTGCTTGGAGATGGCACACTGTGGCCGAGGGTGTTCCTGATCTAGACCATCCCAGGCTCACCTTGAACTTACATCCACTTCCCTCAGTCTCTAGGGAGTAAAGGTGGGTGTGTTCTACCTTACCTGGGTCTAAGCTTTTCATGGCCTCTATGCTTCATGTTGAGGTCCAAATCAGAAGCTTGTGTCTTCCAGCCTCCATATGTGGTTCACAGGTGTGCTCTCCATTTTGGGCTTTTAGTTCATTCCAGATGGAGTCAAGTTGACAACAACCTTGCAAAGAAAAGTTCTGAGGGCTGGCTGTGCTTCCTAGGTCAATGTGCTATTACCTGACCATGTCTTTGGCTCTGAAACACTTAAATATTCCCTAATCCAATAATGAATATTGCTGAACTACTTATCTTATATTCAACACCAAGATGATTCTTATAAACTATTAACAGTGATTAGCTTAAAATGAGATACTAGCAAATTAATTTTTACTATATTCTGTGTTTTATTGTATTTGATCAGATCCACTAACGAAGCCAAGATGGGTATCCAGAAAAATTTCTCACTGAAGATATTCACTGAGGACATCCCAAACTGTGACAGTGTATGTGAATACAAAACCAAACCTGATATCTCAAGTTCATGACTTGCAGAAAGACAGGCAGTTTGTAGAGTAATGGAAGTTGGAGACATCAGAAGAGTGTGGAGTGAAGAGATAGTGAGATTCATGTATATAGAATATATCTTTGTATGCAATGTACACAGACATGTGTCTTTTACATGTGATACATAGAAAGCACTATGGAACAAGATTGGTCCATCAGCTAAAGCAACAAAAAAGAGGAAATATTTTTTCTTAAGTGACTGAAAATTATGTCAGGGAGTTGCAACTGCATATATTTCCAAGCCAAATATTATTATTATAATTAAACTGCTTTTTCTCCTGAGTTATTGCTTATGTAGTAACTCATGGGTTGTTCAACTATTACTTACTTTAAAATATTTCTGTCTAATCATAAATAAATGTTATTATATAATATAACCATAAAAATTCTTAAACAGCAAAATATTATCAAGAATTAATTTGCTCTCCACATCCACATGTTCTGTACCATATTATCTCTTAACCTCTGTCCTCTGCTCTTTCAGTCTGTCTCTGGGCATCCTCACACCTGCTTTGGAAGACCAAATACATAATCATGGCTCTTTATCCTAGTATTTATTTGAATGTTCTAGGTATAGGGATTTCTTTTCATGTAACTTCTCTTCAGAAATCATTTTTACTTATTTACCCTTGGGGCAGGTGTGTGTGTCTGTGTGTGTGTGTGTGTGTGTGTGTGTGTATGTTTGTGTGTATGTGGTCATATGTGTGAATAGTATTTACAGTGATAGTCATGACCTAACACATATTACATAGTAGTTTTATCACTGAGTTACATACATAGCTATTAAATAATTATCTATTATTTTAGTACTTATATTATTATTCATTCTCACTACTGTGATCAGGGCAGATCAGAAACTTAACTGTTATGTAGCATGCAGAGCATTGAAGACCATCCCTACTGTAAAGTAGAATAGAATGTAGCTCAAAGGATCACCATCTCTCTGACTTTTATAAATGCTAATGTGTACAAAATGTACCTAGAGTCGATATTCTAACATGTCACTGTTGAAATTGCACCATACTTACCAAGTTGTATATAATGATCATCATACAATTTGATATTCATATTTTCTAGGTTATACAAAACAGTAACTAAAGAGAAAATTGTAGTATAAAAGTAATTACTAATCAGTGACATACATTAGGAGAACACTCACAAGATTGACTGAAACAGATGTATCCTTAGGACGGAGAAGAGGAGAAGAGCAGATAGTCCTGTAGGGAACTGCTGTCTTGCCTCTGGTGCTTGATTTCATCTATGGCAAATGCTCAGTACTGTATATGAGCAATCTCCCTGATGTCTTTCAACACAATGGGGACTTAGATCCAATTCCTGAAAGGAAACATTTTTACGGATTTTTACCTACGACTCTAGTACTGTCATATATTACCCTGCCATAATTATTAACCTTTTGTGTAGTTCAGAAGATTGGTAATAGGTACCTTCTAGCTTTTCTTCATGTGATATGTTTATTTGCCTTTTGTCCTTGGGTTGTTTTCTTATTTTTATTATTAGATATATTCTTTATTTACATTTCAAATGATTTCCCATCTCCTGGTTCTCCTCCCCCCACCACTGAAAGTCCCATAAGCCATCTCCCCTCCCCTATTCCCCAATCAACTCCCTTCTGCCTCCCTGTCCTGGTATTCCCCTACACTGCTGCATTGAGCCTTTCCAGGACCATGGACCTCTCTTCCTTTTGATGTCCAACAAGGCTATTCTCTGCTGCCTATGCATCTGGAGCCATGGGTAATACCATGTGTACTATCTGGTTGATGTTTTGGTCCCTTGGAGCTCTGATAGTACTGGGTGGCTCATACTGTTGTTCCTACTATGGCACTGTAAACTCCTTCAGCTCCTCTGGGTACTTTTTCTAGCTCCCCCATTGGGGGAGAAAGAAAAAAACCACATGGTCATTTCATTAGATGCTGAAAAAGCATTTGACAAAATCCAGCATTCTTTGATGTTAAAAGTCTTGGAAAGAACAGGAATTCAAGGCCCATACCTAAACATAGTAAAAGCAACATACAGCAATCCAGGAGTCAATATCAACTAAACAGAGAGAAACTTGAACCAATCCTACTAAAATCAGGGAATAGACAAGGCTGCCCTCTCTATATATATTTGTTCAATATAGTACTTGAAGCTCCAACTAGAGTAATTAGACAACAAAAGGAGGTCAAATGGATACAGGTTGGAAAGGAAGATGTCAAATTATCACTATTTGCAGATGATATGACAGTATACTTAGGCGACCTAAGAAACTCCACCAGAGAACTCCTACAGCTGATAAACAACTTGAAGAAAGTGGCTGGATATAAAATTGGCTCAAACATATCAGTTTTCTCCCCATACTCAAAGGATAAACAGACTGAGAAAGAAATTAGGGAAACCACACCCTTCAAAATAGTCGAAGAGTTGTTTTCAGAACATAAAACCATTCTTCTAATTTAAATAAATATCCTCTATCACTTTTCTTTCTCCATGTTCCCTCATGAGTATTTTGCAATGATCCTTCATATTTTTATCAATTCTCTAGTTTTTGTTTGATTTTATGTTTTTAGTTTGGCTTTTTTAGGTTTGAGAGTTCTTTGAATCATCTATGTATTTTATTCCACTTAAGATAAACCTATATTTTTTGAGATGTATG